>APFE031042103.1:10696-67021 GCA_000404065.3 Pinus taeda
TTTCCTTTCCATCAGTTTCTAGAGGGATGGGTTATCGCTTCCGCACCCTTGACTGATAAGCTGCCTTGTGTGATTTTATCCTTTTGAAGTAGCTTAGTCATAGTTTAGCATCCGTCTACCCTTGTGTTTTTTGAACGCTATACTGCAAAACATTACTCTTGAGTAATAGCCGCCTCAGACTGAGTACACTCTTGAAATAAAAAGTCGTCCCTGGGTTGACAATTAATGTGAGGTAATTAGGAGTTTAAAAGACACATTTTTATCGCTCCACAGGAACCAATGGAAACGTCGCATCATGTCTTCTTTTGGAGCTTGCAAATCCATTTTATAACCAAATGTATGGTAAGTTGATTGATCAATACCATGGTTTTATTATTAGTGGTGAATGTAATAGGCCATTATATAATAGCCCCTTCCAAGAATTATTTTATATTTCATGTTTACTTAGATCAACATAAGGGGAGAAGCAGAGGACAAATAACCTCATCTTCGTCCATGAATCATATTTGTGCTTGCCTTTGATTTAATGATACCTAGATGATATAGATTGCCTCATTTTTTAGATTCAATCATTTTTGTTGGATGCCAAATAGAGGTTAACTGGGAATGATGGAAGTAATGGACATGGTTGGAGGTTTCAAATTGTGTGTCAAATACCTCTAGAGTGGAGAAGTGGGATTTATGTAGTATAAGCTCCACCCTATATTTACGAGTGGAGTCCCATATGTCCTATGAAGTGTACTTTCCCTGGTGGAAGGCGTTTACATGGCAAGTCACACAAAGTTTCATAAAGTAATGGCTTGTTTTCTTTACATTTACGCGCATGATAAATATGGCCCCCTTCTATCATTGTTGGAAACAATCCATAAAAAATCTCCATTTGGAACATGTAATAAAGGGTATTTCCAAAAACAGGGGTGACCGGTAGCATTTGTCAACTTATACCATAAGTGGAAGCTCTTTTGGATTTATAGGAGTAGATCTTTGAGTACTTGGTCACCGAGAAAGAAACAAACAATGAAGCTCCCCTATGGAAAAATCGGGTTGTTGTTGATGTCTCAATTGGTACTCAATATGTTTATAATGTCCATAATACAATTCTCCAAGATATTTTATTAAATTGAAGTGGATGCTAGTGATAGTTTATTCTTATTTTCAATGATGTCACAATAAATTTTCCCAAGTTCCACATAGGCCCTTTCATTGACATCTCTGTTGTCAAAATTGATTTGTTTTTTCTCAGCTACATTCTTCCTACTTGAATCTCCAGTTTGTTGATTTTTCAATAGGTCTTTTATACTGATAATTGTTTTTAATAATTTACTTCTTTTCACATTCTTATCCATCATTTCATTATTAAACAATTACGAATAAGATATCAACCATTTAATATCTATGACAATGCGATCATGAAGAGACAACCACACAAAGAAAAATAATAGTTTATCCCATGGAAACCCATAATTGGGAAAAACCCAACAACCTTTTTCAATAGAGAAATTATTCATATCAACATAGATACACCTAGAAACCCTAGTCATATACATGGAAAAACATGGTCAAACCTAGTCCATCCATCCTAGTCAAGTCAAACTGCTTATTGAACTAGGTCTAATATGCTTTTGTTAGGGCATAATTTTGGCCTCATACTTTTGCCTAGATTAGTTCACTCTTGCTACCCTTTCAAAAAGAATTATCCCACAAAAGTTTTTATCCTTCAACCAAGTGCCATCACAAAGATTTGATTCTTCATTAAGGAGATTTTTCCTTCAACAATGATCTTCCATAGAGATTTGGGCCTACACTTTTAAAGAGAAATCCATCATTCATCGTGCCTTATATTCATCCCTCTTTATTCCTTGTTCCACCTTAGATTTGAATTTATTTATTCCTTGGAGGATATATCAACACATAAGAGATTTGAATTCATGCTTTGGAAGGAATGCCTTATAAATACTCTTCTTGCTAGCTAAATGGGTGCCATTGGGGGCTAATATGACTTGAATACTTGTTGGGCCGACTTGGCTAATTTGGAGCCACATTTTTCTTTTTATTTTTGCAAATAACACGAAGAACATGTCTTTTAATATTTTCTTTTTGACTCTAGCATGAATAACATGCTAACAAATACATCAAGAGTAAAATAATAATTATGAAAATCGACCATAGTTACAAAATTCAACAATCCTTAATTATGGAGGTATTCATAATGACTATAGATGTTCTCATGTTGAAAAAATTTATCTATGAAAACGCTATAATAAATCATCATCAACCTTATTAGCATCTCTGACATAAGGTAAGTCAATGACCAACATCATCTCATTAGCATCTGTGACATCATCATCATCTATTCAACATCTCATCATCATCCAATTACCATAATGTGGTCAACAATTGTGACTCATTGTAAATCAATAACATCAACCTATTACCATAATCCGGTCATCAATTATGACACATGGTAAATAAAAAACATCAACAAGTTACTATAATATGGTCAACAATTGTGACACATGGTACATCTTTAACATCAAATAGTCATCACGATTTTTGTCAATGCCTCTGACCCATGGTAAACTGACTAGTCCTGGTTCACCATCATCTTGGTCAACAATTGTGACTCGTGGTGAAATATTAGGGATACACTCAATTCTTTTGAGCAATTTGGAACCAAATCCAAAGGCCTCATTCTTGGCCATGATGCTAAAGGAACTCACTCAACCTATCTAGAGAGTACTTTGAGCCTAATGTTGAGTGGAACCCACTCAAATAAGTGATATTGGGCCTCTAGGACCATTATTCCTAATTTGGTCAACATATTTGACTCTAGAAGAATGAGTTTCCTCTGCTGGACCATTCTCCCTAATTTGGTCATATATGACACATGGAAAATGCTTGTCCATGATGCTATCATATCAATAGTCTCTCTCATTGAGACGTATAGGACAATTACTGTCCTTTGATGCTGTTGTCTCATCACTCCGTCTTGCTGAGAGAGACAAGTATGCCATAGGAAAATCTTCTTGATAATACTGGAGCCATATTTCTCTCTTCCTGTACCACATCTTGGTACTAGATATAAAGGTGCTTTGACCTATCATCGTGCTATCACCTACATCTAATTAACCAATTTTGCAAGTTGGAGCCATGCTGCTTCACAAATCGCCATTCAAGCTGCAACATACTTGAATTCTAAGTGCATCAAATGTTTTCTTCCTACTCATCATGGGATCAGAGCCCAAACTGAAGTATCCTCTTGAAGTACTGTTCCTGTCATATGCACTCCTTGCCTAGTCAGAATTTGTATATCCTTGCAGTTGAACATCACTGTTTGAGTCATATCTCAGACCATAAACGATTGTGTCATGACCATCTATACCATGCTAGTACTCCAACATATGTTGAATGACATGCCTTGGCTAAACCATATATTGATATGCTTCCTTCTCTTGATTCATCATCTTGACTTCTTGTAGGTTACCCTAACTAGGTATTCTTTCTGGAACAAATGCTACCATGGAAAACCTAGTTGCTCCCTCTGCCACTAATGTTGTTAAAGTGCATTGGCTATCTAGTCAAAATCCTTTAATCTGAATCCAAAGATCAAATCCCTCTGAATCTAAGGTAAGGGTTCTCGAGAAAGCCTTCACAGCTTCCTATTTTGGTCCAATGTTGCCCCCTCTGATACATGATCTTTTCTAGCTTTTGTCAACAAATCATATAGGATCAACCTCGATCCATCAATCCAAGTGCATCAAATCTGAGAAGCTTGTACAAAGCCTTCTTTCTGCGTACAAATGTAAGAATTATTCATGTACCTCACAAGCTTGAGGTAGCTCTTATGTACACTTCTTCTTTCAACAAGGAAGCCAATCTCTACATCCATTTGATGCAATATTCAGCATAAATCATGACGATAAATACTTTTTTAATATAAGTGTACCTGACCTCATGTTCTTATCCCTCTTATTGGGATAATCCTTTGCTTTGTACTTATTTCCATATATTTCATACTTCATCTTGGAAGTCGCAACTGACTTCTTTTCAGCATAGATCAAGGCATACTTTCATCTTGTTGATCTAAATACTCCCTCTTGAGCATAGTGTTGGTGCAATATCTCTCAATATCTCCCCTTTCCAAAAATTTGATCTTGTTCTTCCACCTGCTACTAATATCTTGGAAACCTTCATTATGTACCTGTAATCCTCACTAAGAGTCCAAGGAAAAACAATTAGAACCAAACAAATAATTCAAAGACAATATACTAATAGATAAGAAAACAACAACAATAGTAATAATCAAATAAGAGAGATATAAAATACTTATTTTGAGAAAATATCAATGCCCTCTTGATCTTTAGTCCTCTTGCATCCATCTCCAACCTTATCATCTTTATCCACATCATCATGATGTTATTCCTTTCCAAGGTTTCTTCTTTTAGTGGAAACGTTCACTTCTAGGGTAAACCCTAGGTAATTTAAGCTTTTTTAAATTGATAGGGTTTAACAAATCCAAATATTCAAAACCCTAGAATTGATTTTTTAAACAGTCAATAGTCATCCTTGGTTTTACCCTAAACTCAAACCCTTTTTGCATACTAGGATTTAGAAATGTCTAGCTAGGGTTTTTAACTTCAAACCCTAAGCTTTTACAAATTAGATTTTGTAATGTGTAATCTTTCCTTTCATGTTCCATTGACAATGCATACTTGAGCTTTACTAGAAAATTAGTCAAACAACCTTTTAACCCAAGTAGCCTACATGCATAAACTTCTTGTAAATCACTCATCTCTCTTGAGTGGAATTTCAATCAAGGTGAGTCTTTCTTAGCATTAGCACATGTAATGCATCTTGCAAGGTGTTAATATATTGCTTCTTACAGAACCCCAAAAAATATATGTCACTTTGTCTTTTCTTTCAAGGTTCGTGACATGATTTATTAATTCTCAAGATTTAGGTGTAAGACAATATCTTTAGGGTGTTACTAGACATCAATTATTTCAACGAAAAATTCAACCAGACTTAAGCTTGATTTGACATGGCTAACATCAATGAATACGTCACGTGATGTCACATACCTCTTGTCAATGTAAGTCTACAATACCATGAATGTAGATCTTCAATACTTCAATTTTAGCATTAGTTATTTCTTTTAGACTATGTCAAAACAAGAAATTAGCTCAAATTCTTTCAGAATTCACAAAGAACAATTAGCATGTCTTTGTACTGAAATACTTCCAAAGAGACATTATCTCAGTTTGGTCACAAGTTCGTATTTGGAACTTTTCCTTGTAGACAATATATGCTTCATTGATCCTTTCTTTTTGTGATACTTTGATCAAATTGTAAAAAGGTGTTACATATCAATTAACTTCAATATTACATTAGTATTGCGCCTTTGGTCTTTCTAAAATTTATCTTGAGAAATTACCTTTGTATCTTCCCACCAGAAATGACTAAGATCACTTCAAGGATTTGATATCTTTACTTCTTTTAGAGATTTGGATTAGAATTTTTTGTAGCTTGAACTGAGAGAACATTTCAAGGAAACTTTAGATAGTTATGACCTATTCAAGATATGAGACATTTGAACTACCAAGATAGATGCTCACGGTCCTCTGAAACAATACCCACTAAAATTCAGTCTAGAGTTCTGAGGTATTCTTCGGTTCTTAAAATATATTGAGTCCTTTTATAGTAGGTTAGATTTAGAGGATTGTTAAGCATAAATTAAAACTTGCTTCTTATAATTTCAATGTTTCCTCCACTTGATTTGATATGGACAAAGCACAAGATATTCATAGAAATTCAACCTGCAATCTGATCATAGAATTTTTCTTTCCTTGAAGCTTGAAGGTAAGTAAGCATTGAACCAATCTTCCTATTGCAAAGACCTGACACATCTTAACTAGATTTGTTCAAGATGATTACTCACTCAAATAGGTCTCGTTCTGGAAGACAACATAACTTCTTTGGATTCTACAAGGTTGACGACCTAATTCTTCGATCCTTATGAGATTTTTACAACCAGTGAAAATTTTCGGCCTTCTGTCGCAAGTAGAACATACTAATATCTTTGGTCCTTTTAATATATGAACAAAGGCTTCTTGGGACATAATTTCAGAGGTCAAGACAAGGAATTTAAATTTCTCATTATAAGAAGAATTATTCATTTTCTACTAGCAAAGAAAACTTTGACCTTTAACTAGGGCTTCAACCCTCTTTTAGAAAATTGGATTCTTGAGCTTAGACTAGGGATTCTAAGATACTTTCTATCTTTGAATAGAGTCATTGACAGATATAACATGTATTTTAGGCTAATTTTTCATCCATAGCTCTGATACCATGTTAATTTTTCAATAGGTCTTCTATATTTATAATTGTTTATAATAATTTACTTCTTTTCACATTCTTATCCATCAATTAATTATTAAACAATTACATAGAAGACATCAACAATTTAACATCTATGATAATAGGATCATGAAGAGAGAACTACATAAAGAAAAACAATAATTTACCCTTGGAAAACCCATATGGGGAAATCCAATAATCGTTTTCAATAAAGAAATTCTTCATATCAAAAATATACACCTAGAAACCCTAGTAATATACATGGAAAAACAATGTCAAACCTGTTCCATCCATCCTAGTCAAGTCGAACTGCACATTGAACTAGATCTGGTCTGCTTTTGATAGGGCATAATTTCATCCTCATACTTTTCCCTAGATTAGCTCGCTCCTATTGCCCTTTCAAAAGAAAATTTTCCTTAGAAGTTTTGATCCTTAAACAAAGTGTGATCATAAAGATTTTATCCTTCATCATGGAGATTCATCCTTCAACAATTATCTTCAACAGAGATTCGATCTTGTACTTGTAAAAAGAAATTCATCATTCATCATGCCTTGTATTCGTTCTTCTTTCTTCCTTGTTCTACCTCAAATTTGACTTTATTTATTCCTTGGAAAAGATCTAAATTATCACCACAAAAGATATTTGAATTCATACTTTCGAAGGATATTAGCTGCCTTATAAATATTCTTCTTGTTGTCTGAATGGGTGCCATTGAAGGATGAGTTGACTTGAATACTTGTTGGGGCCGACCTGACTAGGAGGAGGCTGAATTGGCTAATTTGAGCCACCAAATTTAAATTTATTTATTTTTTTTTTTTTTTTTTTTTTTTAAATGACATGAAGAACATGTCTTAATATTTTCTTTTTTAATCTAGCATGAAGAACATGCTTACAAATATGTCAAGGGTAAAATAATAATTATGAAGACCAACCATAGTTACAAAATTCTACATGGTTCCCCTCTGTATTCTTCTCAATGTGCAAACTGCAATTGGCTCAGTCTATTCTCTGAAAAAGAATTGTTTTTGGGGCTTGGAAGCCCAACTTGTTTTGTGTATCTACTTATCTGCATGGTCATACGCCATTATAATGCTAATGATATATAAGTTTCAAGGATGCCAGGAAATTCTAGCTTTTAGTAAGAGAAAATGTTGGCCCAAATATATAAGATGGATGAGGAAATACTTGCCCTTTAGTTAAACTACAATTAACTAATATCAAGCATCACCTCCTCCATGAAAAATTTCATTGAAAATTGCAGCTTCATTCAACAAACATAATATGAAATAGCCAATTTACAAGAATAGTTGGAAGATATGCAATTTTCTATGCAATAACAATAGTTTGTTCCTTCCTCCTCAAGCCATTCCATAAGTTCTCCCAAGCATGATATTTTGAACCTTAATGTCCCCACCTCAGAAATTGAAATGAAGTATACTAAGAGTATTCTTGATTTTCCTTAGATGGTCTAGAACACTCACAATTAAAGTTTGTAAGATTTTGGGGGTCTATTGGAAAGTGTGTACATTTAAATACCCCAATTTTGTGGTAGTTTACAATGGAAATTTTGAGGACATATAGGTAGTCTAAAATAATTCCTTTTTTTGTTTGCGAGCAAGGATCTTTCCTTCTGATATCTTTTTAAGTTATTATTGTGTACCATATGGAAATTTTAAACTAATATAAAATTATTGTTCTAGTTTAAAAAATAATTACAAAGCTAAATTAAAATAATATATTTTCTTATTTAGAAAATAAATTATTAAAAAAACTTCAAAAAGACAATTTAAATAACAGGACATTAAAGCAATTTAAAAATAATATACCATCTATACATTTATTCAAAACAAAATATTAAAAACAAATAAAAATTAAAAATTTGAAAAGTAAAATTAAAAATAAAACAAATAAAAACTTGTAAATAAATAAAATAAATGCTATAATTTAAAAGGAAAAACGACGCATTCAATCTCTCTGCCCTGTTCCGTACTGCATAGCAAGTGAACTAGATATAATACACGTACGTTTAAATCTAAATAGACCATCCAAATTAGTGGATAAGCCATAATCCTAATTAGCTAAATTGTAACAATGGCATGTATATAATAATACAAAGGTGTTAAATGAAATTACATAGTACATAATGAGATACACATAATTTCACTTTAATCAATTATATGGACCCTTAGCTAGAAATTGAACAAATATATACATGATTAAGACTCTAATAAATGGTGTAATTTTGGATAGGTCACACATAATTATCCAATATACATCTGAGTCATATTGAGTGTTGTATTTATGCTTAGCGAGACTGATTAAGTACTCCATGTTTTTGGTGCAAGGGAAGGGTAATGCCCAACATTGCCCCACACCCCTCCAATTTTAGTTGAGATTCTCAATTAAAATGGGGGACTTGTAGGGGGATGTTGAACATCACCCTCCTCTCCTTATTTTCTTTTCTTCTTCTTTCAATCCATGATTTTTTCCCTAATTTTTTTATTTAGATTTCATATATATATATAATATATAATATATATATATATAGATAAGGGGGTGTCATAAGTCAATTGGTGTTGAGGTTCGTTGTAACCTTAAAAAATAGAATAATATTATTATTTATTAAGGTTTTCAAAAAAAAAGTTTAACTATATATAGATTTTTGCCTGAATAAAATATGTTTTCCTTTCTTTCAAATATATTTTTTATTTAATTAATTAAATTAATTAACATGATTTTTAAGGATTTTATTTGTAACAATATTGATTCTATACTTGTTGGTATAAAAAAATTGTAATTTTAAGCTCGAGAGAAAATCAAATGTGCTACTTATAGCACCACGTTTCAATTTAGAGATTCATTTCATAGGTTTAGGTTTAGTTCACAGTGATTCCAATTATCAAAGTCATGGTTTCAAAGAATATGCAATGCTAAACTTGCAAAAAACGAGACTTTTCACTTTTGGGATCAATTTTAATGTTTTTGATCAAAACAATACTAGTTGTCTAGATCATGATATCAACTAGTAGCACTATTTTTTTTTTCAAGAGTTGATTTTCATGAATTTGTTCAAAACAATACTAGTTATTAAGATCATGATTTCGACCATGTCTTAATTTCAACCCTTAAAAAAATAAGTGATGATGTAAGCACCACTTTTTGTTTTGGGTGTTGATTTTAAGGTTTTTATTTGCAACTTTACAAATGTCGGTTGCGACATTTTTCAATTTTAACTCTTAAAACATATGAGTGCTACTGATTTTTTAAATGGGTAAAAAGTAGCCACTATATGCAACATCTAAAAAAATGAGAACTCAATAATGTTCTAATTAAGTTTGTAACTTTGTTGGTTTTGTTGTGATGTTGGAAAAAACAATTATTATAAGTGTGGATAATCGAGAATCCAATAAGAGTTGTTGGTGTTAATATGCATCCTATAAGAATTGAAGCATAATCAACATCATAAGGCATCACAAGTTAACTTTATAAACTTTTCCATTGAAAAGAGGTAATATAAAGAAACATGTATCATTTTCTTGCATTACAAACCCTCCCTTCTTAAAATTCTTTGTCCCTAAAGGATTTATATTTATGTAATGTAAGAAAATAATGCAAGTCTTTCATATTGTCCCCAAGGAATGTTACTAGAGAAATCATAATTTATTGATAGTGTGATCTTAGTAACCATTTATATATGCTTGAGTGTGTGAGAAATTCCCTTTGATATGATTAACTTTGATAACCAAAGTTAAGTACCCCAAAGTGCTTAGGGAATTTTCCATTTTGGCCTTCTTTTGTGTACATTCAACTATTTTGACCTTCCAATCCAACCAATTGAAATCCATTTTAGTTTAATAACAAACCACATAGTCAAATATCAATTAAATACCTAAATTGCATTGACTTAGTCAATATTTGGGTTTAACATTAGCTTATAACACTCTTATGTAAACAAAACTCTATGGAGATTTAGAAGGTGATATAATTGTTACTCACCTTTGTAATGACAAGTTCTTAAAGCCCTGGCAAAAAATGAAGTTTCCCAAATTTAGCTCTAGTAAAAGAATTTGATAAAATATTAATAATATAATCATATGTTCTATAGTAGACAAGAGACATCACATTCTCCTAGATCCATTATGTAATGTAGCCTGTAAAAAGCTCTACATTTTTCATCTTACTATTAGGAACAAGGTTAGTAGCCACCCATATTCCACTTTGATTGTCACAATACATTTTGTAGAATTGAGACTTCTGTGATTTGTCATAGTTATAAGGAGAGCTTCAGCGTAAATCACATAAGAAATATTTCTGCCAACGCGTTTCGAACCAACCAATGTGGTCCATCATCAGGACAAGTTGATGGACCACATTGGTTGGTTCGAAACGCGTTGGCAGAAATATTTCTTATGTGATTTACGCTGAAGCTCTCCTTATAACAATACATTTTATTCAATTCCAAAGAGGGAAACATGAGCTCACACATTAGCTTGTGAATATGGACCTCATCAATTCTAGCATTCATTGTGCCTTTATATTTAGCTTCAATAGTTGACAGGGAAAGAACCTTATGTTTTTTACACGATTGAAAATTGAATCATGCAAGATGAAACACATAACAAGAAGTTGACTTTCTATCATCTTCGTGATTCACCCATTTGAATCAATATATCCAACCAATTCAATTAGTTTCATGTTGTAATATTGAATAATAATTTGATACCCTTGAGATACTTGAAAATTCTCTTTGTAGCCTTCAAATGGCTCTCCTTTATATCCCGCATGAACCTAGAAACAAAATTAATAACAAAGGCAATATTAAGTTGACTATGAGTCTAATAGATAATACTACCAACAACTTGTATGTACAAAGTTGCATCAAAGTTTTGAAGAATCATAGTCGCTCCCCATTAAAACATAATAGAACAAGACTTGTTAGCTTCCATCTTAAGTGTCGTCAAAGATCCAATGCATAGTTAGGTTGAGAAATGAATATCCCATCATCCAATTTCATAACTTGGATGCTAAGAAGGAAATATAACAAATCTAAATCTATCATCTTAAATGTTTTATTCATCTTCTCCTTAAAACTCATAATGAGATCACCACTACTCCGAGTGATTATCAAATCATCTACATATAATGCAATAATCAAAACTTTATCATGTATATGATAGCCATAACTATCGTGATCCATGTAACATTGTTTGAAACCAAAACTAAGAAAAATCTACCGAATTTCTCATATTATGCCATAGGGTATTGTTATAGACCAGATAAAGATTTCTTTAGTTAACACAAGAAACTACCATCCTGTATAAAACTTCATGGTTTCCATGTAAATATTCTTAATGAGATCCCCATATAGGAGGGTACTCTCACATCCATATATTTCACCTTCCAATTAAAACTAGTGTCAAGAGAAAGAATGACTAGGGCTAGTTCATTTAATTCCAAGAGCAAAGGTATCTATATAGTCAATACCTTCTTATTGAAAATAAAAAAACATTTCACTACTAATAGAGCCTTATGTCTTTCGAAAGCACCATCCAACATGAGATTATTCTTGAAGATCCACTTGCATTTAATAACATTCATTCCTTGTTGTCAAGGAACTAGATCCCAATTCTTATTCTTAATCAAGGAACCATAATCTTTGGCCATAAGATTTCCCCATGTGGATAGGTCAAATGGATATGCACATGTCTTAGGATCAGATGCCTCTAGTGCATTTATCATTAATGCAACATTTACTTATCCATTTTGATCTTGAGTCATCCTAAAGTTAGATGCATTACCTACATTGATACTGATAACTTCAATCATCTTAGAGAGCCACTTAGTATAAAAGGATTCATGTGTAGGAAAAGTATTTCTATTATTTTCATCATTGTTAGTCAATTTACTTCCAAGATCCTAACTTGTAATCGATTTTTTAGCAATATATTACCTATAAGTCACTTTAGTTGTCCTAGTCAATTTGAAAATAAATTAGTTGAACCAAAGTATATGATAAATGATTCATGATTCCTCATATGTCTATTCAATTTCTACTCAATGTATAAAATATGCTCATCGAACATACTAGCTTATCAAAAAACTACTCCTTATTTGACTATAGATTAAACATTATTTAAGATTTTGACTCTTTAAAGCAACTCAACATAATACAAGTATGAATTTTAGGATCCAATTTCTTGTCTTTCTCATATTGAGTATGATCCCAAGCCACATGTACAAGGGTTCTTCGTCATATGATTGAAGGATTCCTTCCATTCCATTTTTCAAGAGGAATCACATCCCACACTACTTTGATCAAGATTTTATATAGAAGGTAATCTGAGCAGAAAAAACAACTATCAAGAAAGTGGTAACCATTACTTTTGCCTAAGTGGTAAGCATCTAGCCTTCTAAACCAAAGTCCTACTGTTCCTCTTAGCCACTCCATTCTATAAGATATTATAACTTGTCTATATCTACCATGGGATGCCATTGCATAATGAGTATCCTTCAAATGCCTTTCTCATATATTCTCCTCAATCATCAAACTTCAAGCATTTTACGAGTCGAATATATTTCTTTGTAGCTAATGCCCTAATTAAATTCCTTGAAATTCTAAAAACCATGTCTTTTTTCTTCCAGAAAAATACACAAATGAATCTTGAAATGCCACCAATGAAGGTTGAAACATACCTTGTGCCAACTAGAGAAGGTCAATTCATTGGGTAAAGTACATTATGCACGAGTTTTAGGTGAGTATTAGCTCTCTAAGACTTTCATTTTTCATACACCTCTTAGTGATGTTTGCCAAGTACATAACTCTCGCATGCACCATTTAGAGGAACTACTTTGGAAATTCCATTGACAATATTCAACCTAATCATCGATTTCATGCTCCTTACATTTAAATGTCCTAGTATTTAATGCCAAATCTTGTTTCTGTCATCAATATTGACTATGATTGTCATTAACTCTACATAATTTTTTGGACAAAGAGGCTCCACATGTGGGTCAAGAATTGACGTTGGTTCTTGTTGAACCAAATCCTGATGGTTCACAAAAGGTGCATAAATGGAAAGGAAAAAGAGAAAAGCTTTGCACAAGTCAGCCATAATTTTCATTACATATTATGTTATTTTTCACTTTATTTTTTGAAGTGCCTTGTATGATGACCCCGCATGCTGCTCCTTAGACCCCTTTTTGTACTTCTTTTTCACCCTTTGTTAAATCTCAGATACATACACACTATATGTATCTATAAAATATAATTTTTTATTTTTTATATAAAAAATTACATTTTTTCATATAAAAATTATAATTAATTTTTAACAAATATAACTTTAATACAAAAACCATGCCTCACCATCGGGAGGTTATAGGGTCGATTCTACCCGAAGCCCTTGGGGTTAGGTCTTGCAAGTAGGTCGAAGAGGGATTAGCCTAGATTCTTCCGTGGACATAGTGACCACTCACTAACCAAAGTGTACATGAACCACACTAAAAAAAACTAAAAAAACTTTAATACAAAATTATAATTAATTCTAGATAAAATCCATTATATATATAATCCTAACATAACTTCTCTATTAAAAATTTGAGCCCCATTCATAACTTCTATATTAAAAACTTGAGCACCATTCATAACTTCTATATTAAAATTTTGAGCATCCTAAGTAATGAACATTGAGCAACACTATTAATGAGCATGGGTTCAAATCAAAATCAAATATGAAGGAGAATATAACATCATAATAGAGAACAATGAGAAACCTATTTAGCAATCATACATGGCCATTTCCAAGTTATATATTATAACTTGGAAAAATTTGTTTGGGTTACCACATTTCTTCTCCATTCCCTATACATCTTCCAACGTTTGAGAGCTTTCATGAATGAACCATAGTTTAGTACATTTTCTTTTGGGATTATACGCATTTTCACATGGATGGCTTCATAAATTGTTTTTAATTTTTTTCATAAGACGTGTATTATGTATATTTTGTAACATGCATATATTTAAAAAAAATATATTAGAAAAAGAATAAATATTAAAGTTTAATATAAAATTCTAAATATTATTATTAATGATATGTAATTATATATTTATGTTTAATATAAAAATTAAAAATATTATATTAATATAATTATAATTAAAAAATTATTTATTATATTAATTAATAAATTAATGATGATATTTGTATTAAATAATAATTTGTAATGAATTGGTATTAATATTTATATATCTATTTCAATTAACTCATTCAAATTAATTTATTTCCTTAACTTTAACTAATAATTCATTAAGTCTTAATCCTAAATCTCTAACATTGAACCAATATTGCAATAACTTTTAACTCTTATTTCACTAATACCCCAATTCTTAATCATAAATTACTAATTTATAATCCACTAACCTCCTAACATATTTACTGTAAATTGATAATCCTATAACACATATCTCACTAACCAAGTAACCACCAACTTCTAACTACTAACTTACTAAACCTAAACTACTATTCCTAAAACATGCCCACTAAATTTTAATTTACCAACCAATAACCCTTTAACCCCATTTCGATTAATCATTAACCCTTTAAGCCTCTTACCACTGACCACTAAATTTTTAAGCCCTTGACCAAAAAAATCCTAACCTAACTAACAAATCCTTAATAAGTAAACCCTAATCCATGTAGCCCATTAATCTTTTAACCCTTAACCCAAGGAACTAACTAAACCTTAATAGTCAATCCCCTAACCTATTTATTCGATTAACTTACTAAATTCATAACTCACTAACCATTAACATCTTAACCCCCTAATACACTCACCCCAAACCCTTAACCTTATAATCACTAGACCTCTAACACACAAATGCATTTAACCCCTTAACCCACCAACCCCCTAATTATTAACCCCTTAACCTATACCCACTTAGCCCTCATAACTCATTAACCCCTAGCCCTCTAATCCACTTATCCTCTAATCAACTAAACCCTAAAAACTAACCCCAACTACTTAACCTAAAAACACTAATCCACTAACCACATAACCACCAATCCATTGAGTCCTATATTGTAAATCATAGCACACTAATCACCAATCCCCTCACCCCCTTAACCCACTAACATTGAACCCCTTGAATGCTAACCCAATATCCATATAACCATTTAATCCCTAACCCACTAACCCAATAACACAATGACACCATACCTCCTTATCACTAACCAACTAACCCTTAATCATATTACCATTAAACACTAATATAGTTATCTATTGAGTAACTAAACTCCTAACATACTAACCACTAACTCCCTAACATAATCCTCTATAAACATTTAACTATTTACTCATTAATCCCCTACGAAATGTACTACAACTCTTTAACCCACTATCCATCAACCCTTGAAACCACAAACCCATTAACCCCTAACCCATTAATCCTTTACCCATAAATAAAAGCCTAACCCATTAACCATAAGCCTCCTATCTATAACCCACTAGTCCATCAATCCTTATTATTCCAGCCACATAACCCACTAACAATGAACCATTAGCTCATTAAACATTAAGTCACTAACCCTTAACCCACTAAAAGCTTATCCCTAAACTTATACCCTCCAATTGTTAACCTCTTAACCCAATAACCTTATCACCCACTAACCCACCTAACCCTTAAATTTGTAACCTAACCTAATGGAATAAACCATAATGCTCTAACCACTAATGCCTAACCCATATAAACCATTGAATATTAAATTACTAACACATAATACTCTAACCCTCTAACCTTATGACCTCAAACCATTAATTAACTAACTCACCAATTGATTAAGCCATTAATCCCTAGCCCATCTAATAGACCAATCTTGGAACCCTTCAATCATTTTTCCCACCAAAATCCCTAAACCCCCTTAACCACCTAACCCATTAATTTTCTCATTTTCCATGATTTAACCATAAATCAATAACCCTCTAACCCATATAACTCACTAACCCTCTAGCTTCCTAATTATTAACTTATTACTCACCTAATCTACTAACCTTAAACCATTAACCTATTGATCTATAACTTAGCAACCCTTAACCCACCAATACTTAATTTCTACCCCCAAAATCATAATCCATTAATCGATTATCCACTAACCTCTTAACCTTTAACTCAATCAACACACTAACCGGTAAACTCCTAACCCTTAACCACCACCCCCCTAATCTACTTACCACTAATCACTTATCACTTTACCATTAACCCCTAGCTCATCACTAACCATTAACTCCACACCCCAAGCACATAACCCTTTAAAAACCAATAACCCATTAATCCTTTGACCCCTAAACCATTGACTCACAAATGACTAAGCCATTAACCCCTTAAACTTCAGACCCACTAACCACTAACACCATAACTCCCCACACCACTAACACCCCAACCCATCGACCCACTAACTTCTAGTCCTTTTACCACTAAATTAGTAACCCACTAACCCCCAAACCCATTAATGACCTACCCCAATAACAATTAAACCCCTATCTCTCTAAATCACTAATCCCTAACCCTCTAACCATTGAACCACTAACCCATTAATCACTAACCACCCAAAATCCCATAATCCTCAATCCCTTAAACATTAAAACCCTTCTCCCCTAACTGTTAAGTTTATCACCCAATTACTAGCCACTAGCCACTAACCCTTTAACCCCTTTAACACCTTAAACCACTAGATATGAAAATCATTGAAGCCTTGCAACTGCTAATGAGATAAAATTATCACAAAAGGAATAATATTTCTCTACCAAAAATTTGCGGAAAGAAAACAATGAATAGAAACATAATCACAGATAGAATACAAAATTTATCTGGGAAACCCAACTGGGAAATACCCCTCTTGCTTGTATTAAGTCAACTGAGATATATGATCTATAGCATAGCATTTTCTTCAAGCTTTAAGCTCCTAGCAATATTGATCAACTCTCTACAATAAGTTCCCAACATTAGGTAAATAAGGCTTGTTAGGAGGTATTATTTCCTAGTGCAAATCTGCCATAAAAAATAGGAATTTCTCATATTTCCTTGCACAATTCCCTAGAGAATTTCTCTGCTTGATTCTCAAGGTTTGCACACAAAAATATGTGTACCATAATAAATACAATTTGTGCCTTAATCCAATCTCAATAGACAATTTGAATTGCATGACCTACTAGGGATAATTTTAGTAGCTGCAACTAGTTAACTGGGAGTAAGTTGAGTTAAAAGAAAGTCAATTACCCAACTAAACTCATAACTATCTCTACTCTAGAAGAAAATATCAATTAAATGATAGACACTAGACATAACTCTACTAGTTAGCTAATTTTAGACATCAACTGGTCCACAAATGACTAAAAGTCATCTAACTCGAATTAACTGGCAATCACTCAGTGATAGGTCACATTACACAAAACTGACAATTAACTCAGGCATATATGAGATTGAATTCAAATTGACATCATTGACTAAGGCACAAGTCAAAAACCCATTCCTTGCTACATTTTGAACACTCCCTCTTAGCAAGGAATGACTTCTTGGAGGAACCTCATCCACTTGGATCTGTCTTCATCTCTACCAAGTTCTCCACTATTGCACCTGCTCCCTGTGAACTAGAAAGAGCCATGTACCCTTTGTATCTAGGTGTCTGCTTCTTGGTGCTGGGAGACTCAACTCTCTTATGAGTTCCCTTAACTCAATCCTCTGCTCACTTGGATTGGAATCTCCATATACTGAAAGTCTCTGATTGAGTGGTTGCCTCAACTCGCCCTAGGCTATGGTCTTCATCATCATCCTACTGGTCAACCCAACTACTAGCTAGCATAGACTAAAATTGAGATATTGGTTGAGGCTCCAACTTGAGAGCTCTATCCTACTCTCGCTCAACCTCCACATCTCTACTCTGAAAACTCTCTACCTTGCTACTCAAGGTTGCACATGCATCAATCTCCAATTTGTAGAGGCTCTCAATCTTGACCCCAATATGCTTGACTTATCCTAAAGAAAAATGCTTGCGGTAGGGCTTCCCTTTGCTGAATACAACATCATACCCTTTGTCTTCAATGGATGCTACTAAGACAAGGTTTTTCTTCAATCCTGGAGCATACATCACATTCTTGGGATGGAGAAGTGAGCCAGACTCCCTCTTAAATCTTATTGTATCAACTCCTTTCGTCATATATCTATCATTATCTCCAAGCTCGTTATGGAATTGCATGTATTTATACTCCAAACTGTTGAAGAGATCATCGTTCCTTGTCATGTGTAATGAAGCCTCCGAGTTAATGTACCACGCATTACCTCATACTGAGCTTGCCATGCAAGCTATCAAGGAGAAATCCAATTCAAACTGAGAAGAGAGTGCTTCTCTTGATGCTATTGCTACAACATGTTTGTTGGATTACTTGTTTGGGAATTTTGTTGCATAATGTCCAAACTCATGACAATTAAAACACTTCATCTTGCTAAGATACTTCTTTTCCTTGCCTCCATTCTCACTTGACTCAATTTTTCCTTGGGCCTTCTTTCCCTTGAATTTCTTCCCTTTACCATCTAAAGCAATGTTCTCCTCATCTTCTGTCCCATATGAGACTCCATCGATTGTGTTCCTCCTTATCTCTTCCTGCACAATATTTGACCACAGCGTCTCCCAATCAAGGAGATTATCTCTGCCATTCGCTGCATCCTGTAAACTATGCCAATATTTGTGAATCCCAAGAAGAGCAAGGCTCACAAGCTCTGCTGGTGGAACTATCTCTCTAAAACCTCCATGTTCATCCCTCACTTGCCCATCCAAATGTTCCTCAATTTGTTCTTCAAGGCAAATTTTCTGGCATCACTAATACTTTCAAACAGATGAGTAAGGGCCTTCCATGTCTAGTTTGGAGTTTCCTTTGCATGCAAGTTTGAAACAATATGGCCTTTGACTCCTTCTAGGATCATCCTCCTAGTTTTGGTAGTATCCTTCTACCATTGACCCAACTACCACACATCTAATGCAACAGGGTTAGGAATATTAGTATTTATGTATTCCAAAACCCCATTATCATCTAACACAACCTCCATTCTGTCCTTCCATGCACAAAAAATTCGAATTCCCTTCTAGGGTATGCTTTGTCCTCAAATCATAGACTAACATGATTCCTACACTTGTATAATTCCTGCACCAATTGATCTCCTCTTTAATGCGCTTTGAATATGATCAAGGAACTCAGTCTCTATCTTGTTTTCAGCTTTGGTACCATGTACAATCCTTGAAACCTTGCAAATGCTAATGAGATCAAACTAATCACAAAAGACACAAGATTTATGTACCAAAAAATCGCAGAAAGAAAACAATGAATAGAAACACAATCACACATAGAATAAAGAAATTATTTGGTGAACCTAAATGGGAAAATCCCCTCTTGCTTGTAATAAATTAACTGAGCAATCTGATCTATTACATAGAATCTGCTTCAAGCCTGAATCACCTTGAAATATTGATCAACTCTCTATAAAACTTGCCCAACACTTAGGCAAATAAGGTTTGCTACAAATTCCTATTCCCTAACACAAATATATCCCTAGAAATAGGAATTTCTCGTATTTTCTTGCACAATTCCTGAGAGAATTTATTTGCTTGTTTCTCAAGATCTACACACAAAAACCTGTGTACCATAATAAATACAATTTGTGCCTTCATCCAATCTCAACAGGAAATTCGAATTGCATGACCTACTAGGGCTAATTTTAGCAGCTACAACTAGTCAACTAAGAGTAAGTTAAGTTAACAGAAAGTTAACTACCCAACTAAACTCATAACTACCTATATTTTAGAACTAGAGATCATTTAACTGAGAAACACTAGAGATAACTCCACTAGTTAGCTAATTTTAGCCATCAATTGGCCCACAACTCACTAAAATCCATCTAACTCAAATTAACTAACAATAACTTAATGATAGGCCATATCACACGAAAATGACAACTAACTCAAGCATCTATGAGATTGAATTTGAATTGGCATATTTGATCAAGGCACAAGTCAAAGAAGCCATTCCTTGCTACATTTTCAACACTAACCTCCAAAAATCCCATAATCCTCAATCCCTTAAACATTAAAACCCTTTTCCCCTAACCACTAAGTTGATCATGAACTTACTAGCCACTAACCCCTAACCTTTTAACCACTTTAACACCCTAAGCAACTAGATATGAACCATTACCCCGTTAAATTTCTAACCATTGATTCACTAACTATAAACCCACTAAGACTTAACTATCAACCCCCAACCCACTGATCCATTGGCCTGCTAATTGTTACCCCACTAGCCACTAACCCACCTAAACCACTAACCACTAACCCATAACACTAGTCTACCAACCCACTAAGTCCCTACCATGCTAACCCATTACAAAGTAACCCCCTAAATTACTAATCCCCTAATATCCTAACTTTTTTTCTCTCTAGCCTTTAACCTATAACTCCCTAATGGACTAACCCATAATAGTTTAACCAATAAATTCATGATTATTAATCCTTTAACTTACTAATTTTTATAACCTCCTTAACTAATTAACCCCCTTGGATCCTTAACCCCCTACCTTACTAGCCACTAAGCACTAATCAAGTAAACCCTTGAACCACATATCCCTAACCCATATGATGTAATGCCTAAACCCCTAAGCCACCTTGCCTAATAATCACTAACCCCACAACCTTGAACTCACTAGCACACTTAACCCCTTAATATACTAAGCTTCCAACCCACCAACCATTAACTCCATTACCCACTTATCCCTGACCCTTTAATGTTAACTTTGTTTTTTTTTGCAATTCCAAAATGATGTAGCTCTTGATATACTTACACTATAATTTATGTTGGACAAAGGAAAAAATCAATATTGTTGGAAATACTAGGGGGGGGGGGGTGTGAATAAGTATTTCTTTTCAATTATTATTTTTATCAGTTAAAAACATTTATATTTGGAACACCAAATATAGATAACAGGAATAGATGCTTTTTATTGATGTGATATTGCAATAAATCAAGTACAATATATATATATATATAATAATATATCATATATATATATATATAATATATATATATATAATATATATATATGGTTTCAATCAGTGGCCAAGCACCAATTTGGACTCTTTGTGAGGCTCCAACCTCTAGAGCACCAACTCTGTCTTGTTAAGGCACCAACCTTGAATTTAGGAGCACCAAATCCGAGGACACCAATCCTTTCAGTTATGAGGCACCAACCTCAAGGGCTCCAACCCTCTGCTGTAAACTGTTTGGATCTGTTTGGTCGTAATTCTTTGCTCCCAACCTTGCTGGACCTATGACTTACTTATGTCCTCCTGTTCCTTCCACTTCTTCCAGAACTTCGGCTTCCTTTGTTTCGTACAGTTCGCCAGCCCTTCTTTGAACCTTCCTTGTTCACTGTTATAGAAGCCTGATACGCTTGACCTTTTGGCTTCCTCCTTGCTCGCTTGAGCTTCGGCTTCCTCAACGCTCGCTCGACCTTTCGCATCCCCTCTTGATTGCTTGGTGATCGGCTTTTCAATCTATGCTCGCTCGTCCTTTCGTCTTCTTTTCATAATCACATATGGGTTTCACCAATGACCGGAAAGACACGTTTATTGGAAAGAGGTCGACTTGCATATTAAAAAACATATTGAAGAGTTTTTCGTCCATAGACTTAATTATTCACGGAAACCATATAAGAGAGGCTATAGCCATATAGAGGTCCCACATGCCACGTCATCCTTTTATCGCAATTGTTGCTTCCGGAGGTTCACACATAACATAGCAAATTCCCAACTACCGACAAAGCGAATGCGATATGGTATTAAATAGTTATTAATAAGTCTGTCGAGTCCACACCCTTATCGCAATCCTTGGTTTGACATTCCTTTGTACATTGCAATTACCGCAGATGTGACATTTGATTAAGCCATGCTATAATGGTGTAGTCGGATCCGCAACTATATGACAATCGGAATTTTAATGTGGCAAGGCTTTAAAGAGGCTTGCGACAGATGCGATATTATATTACATCATATTGTAATGGTCCTGTGGGTCCACACACACACACACACATATATATCTATCGCAATCGCATATTTTATCATGACACGGCTTTACACTCTTGCAGTATTCCTTAGTGATCCTCCATTGTTGATCTCTTCTATCCAGATCTAACGGTCCCGACTTAACCATATCAACCCAAAACCGTCCTATTGATCCTTCGCCATTGATCAACCCGTGCTAGATCCAATGGCCTGCATGAATTTCAGGTGAGCCACTTGCAAGGGAAATAACCACCCGAAAAAGTGGTTTTCTCTCTCCACCCGAGTGGTACGTGTCGCTCGGTTAATGGAATCAGGCGCTCACCTCTAAATACCACTTACCACCTAGCATCCGCCCGAAAACCATTGCCATTATTACAAACCTTCCAGTTAATTGTTGAATGCAGATACACAAAGTAACGACTCTCTGCTCCCTTGACTCTCCACTCTTTTCTGGTCTGATATGACTCCACGATGGCTTCCGATACACTACTCCAATAGCTCTTCTTTGATATTCCTCCAATATTGCATGATATGGCTCCTCTGTTAACTGCTCTTCCACTGGCTTCTCCTCCTAATGTGTGTTCCTCTTTGTTCCTTCTAATGAACAATATGGCTTTGCTCCTTCGCTTCTTACTCCTGTTTCTTCATGGATCCACTCTGCTTGGCTTCACATCATTGTTTACTCATCCAGAATATTTCCATATTGACGTCAATGACAATCTAGGTCAACAATATCCCCCTTTGACATCAATGGAAAAGGAGTGCACAAGGAATCCCCTTGTCGAACTGCTCCCCTTATCAAATTGCTCCCCTTGTCCTGTAACATCTTTATGAATCAACTTAAGTGATGCTAAAGAGATAATTCCCATGTTTTGACGAATATGTTCAAATGCTTCTCGAGGAAGAGGTTTTGTGAAAATATCAGCTATCTGGTCCTTAGTATTGATATATTCCAAGATGATGTTTTGTTCAGCTACTTGTTCACAAAGAAAATGATACTGGATTGGTATATGTTTGGTCTTTGAGTGCATCACTGGATTTTTGAGGAGGCTGATCGCACTTGTGTTATCACAATAGATGGTAGTTGGTTGATTTGTACCTATGTTGACATCTTTTAGAGCTTCCTTCATCCATAATATTTGAGTACAACAATCTGTGGTAGCTATATACTCAACTTCAACTATAGATAGTGATATGGATGTCTGTTTTTTGCTGAGCCAAGATACTAGACAGTCTCCCAGGAAGAATGGATTTCCATTAGTACTTTTCTGATCATCGACACTTCCGGCCCAATTAACATCGGTTTATGTAGTCAAAGCAAGAGTTGAGCTCTTAGGGTATCAGAGACCAAAATCAAGAGTTCCTTTCAAGTATCTGAGAATTCTTTTCACAGCCAACAAATGAGATTGTTTAGGAGCTAATTGAAATCTTCCCACCATTCCTACTACTTGCGTAATGTCGGGTCTCGTAGCAGTTAAGTACAGAAGGGCTCCAATTATTGACCTGTAATGAGTTGCATCTACCGGAGGGGAGTTATCATTTTTGCTCAATTTGCAACTTGTGGTCATAGGTGTGCTCATGGGTGCACAATCTTCCATTCCATATCTTTTAATCATGTCTTTAAGATATTTGGCTTGAGATATAAACAACCCTATCGTGGTTTGAGATACTTATAGTCCAAGGAAGTGAGATAACTCTCCTATCATCGACATCTCAAACTCTTTTGACATGTTTTGAGAAAATTCATGGCTCATCTCATCACTATTGCTAGCAAAAATCAGATCATCAACATAAACAAGTGTGACTAGTAACTTATCCTCATCTGTCTTTATGTAGAGATTACTTCCTGCCACCCCTTTCTTGAAACCTTGTTGTTGTATATAGTGATCCAATCTTGTGTACCAAGATCTAGGAGCTTGTTTCAAACCATATAATGCCTTTTTCAACTTACAAACAAAGTCTTTTGCTTCTGTTAGGTTAAACCCTTTTGGTTGCTCCATGCAAACTTTTTCCTTGAGTTCCCCATTCAGAAATGTTGATTTTACATCCATTTGATAGATTTTGAATCCTTTTGAACAAGAAAATTCCAAGAACATCCTGATAGCTTCCACATGAGCTACTAGTGCAAATGTTTCTTCAAAGTAAATTCCTTCAATTTGTTAATAGCCTTTACCAACAAGCCTTGCCTTGTTTCTGATGATTTGTCCATCTTCATTCATTTTGTTTTTGAATACCCATTTGGTTCCTATTATGGTTTTGTCCTTTGGACGAGGTACTAGCTCCCATGTCTCATTCTTCTCAATTTGAGACATTTCTTCTTCCATGGCTTTTACCCAATGAGGATCCTTGCTTGAGTAAATGTTTCTGGTTCTATCATGGATAGAAGAGCAACATCATTCTTCCTTGGTGTACTAGTCATCCTTCTTCGTGTTTGCAACCCTTCATCCATATTGCCAATAATATGCTCTTTTGGGTGATATTTTTGGAGAAATTTCATCTTTGAAGGGGTTTGAGATGGTTATTTTTCTTTGGATTTTTTCTTGGTATTTTTCTTCTTTTTCAGGTTCTTCTTCTTCAATGAGAGGATCAACTTCATGTTCTTCAATTTCTTTTTCTGGAAGGTCTTCATCAATTTTTACATCAATTCTTTCCACTATTTTCCATAGTCGGTTATTGTAGCACTTATAGGCTTTTCTTCTTATAGAATACCCATGAAAGATCCTTCGTCAACCCGTGAATCAAATTTTCCTGGTGAGCCATCATTGTTTTTTATGAAGCACTTGCTTCCAAAAATCTTGAAGTATTTTACTGAAGTAGGTCTTCCTTTCCTTAATTCATAAGGAGACTCTTCATTATTTGGTCTTAATTGAGTTCGATTCAAGGTATAGATAGTTGTCCTGACTGCTTCTCACCATAATTTTGGCTGCAAGTCAGCTGCTATTAACATTGTTCTTGCCATTTCTCGAACTATTTGGTTTCTTCTTTCAATTACCCCATTTTGCTTGGGTGTTCTAGCAGCAAAGGGTTCTCTTTTAATTCCATGTATTTTACAGAATTAATTAAATTCTTTTGATGTGAATTCCCCCCCTCTATCTGTTTTGAAGCACTTAATCTTTGAGTCCTTTTCATTTTCTACAAGATCTATAAGATTCTTAAAACACTCAAATGCTTCGGAATTATATTTTATAAAATATATCCACATCATTCTAGCATTGTCATCAACAAATAAAGCAAAGTACCTTTCTCCTTGGAGTGCCAGATAGCGGTCTGTCGGTCTCAGTCCGGTAGACCGTATTGTTGTTCTTCGGTGCAAGTTCCTCGTCTCTTTGGTTAGTCCCGCGAAGTAGAGAAGTAGGGAGCGGGTCAGATGGGTAAAGCATGGGCAGCTCAACTCGCTTTGTTGCTGATTCAAGGTAAACCTTAACTTATACTGAGAGAGTGGTGGGACTGCTTCTTAAACTAACCAAGATGCTGGGCGAACTATAGCTATTCGATCTCGAGAAACTGAGTCAACTGATGGTTCTGAAAGATGGTTATTCCACTATATAACTATACAAACGGGTCATGGATTTGGAACCACGCGAAGGGAAGCTATAGGGCAAGGCTATGGCTTTATAACTGACTCTTTCTCTGGGTCTATAGGCTCTCGATCTCCAATGGGATATGGCCCTGGAACAGGATTTGTACGGGGTAGTGGCCCTTCAACTTCTACCTTGACCCTTGCTTCCGCTGTTCTTTCCCCTGCTGATGGGTAAACAACAGGTTCTAGTCCTGAATTTTCCACTGGATATTCGATGAGTGCTTCAACAGTCTCTGGATTTGTATGTTCAACTGCGAGGTAAACTGCTGGCTTTGGACCTACCGCTGCTTCTCTCGCCTCCAGTGAACAAAGCCCACCTAATCAATAGGTGGAAAGGTCGGTGCCCGCCTGGTTATTGAATAGTGACTAATCAGATAGGCACTAATATATAGTGTGGAAGCGCTGCTTCTATGGGGTCAACCGGGTCTTTCACTGCAGCTAAAGGATCTTGAACGGGTTCTGGTTATTCATCATCTCGGTGAACTGGACCTGTATCTCCAACGAATAGTTCAAGGTAAACGACTGGCTTTGGATCTTGACTTGGAAATGGATCCTATCTAGTGGAAAGGGTTGAGATCGGGTTGACCTTTCACCAATGAATGTGTCAGTTTCTGGGGTTGAATCACTTAGTTGGTCCACATAAATCAACATGGATGATCTCCAAAGGCTTTGATGTAGAAAACTCCTTGGTCTTGTGGTTGGTTCTGGTTTGCTTTCCATGTTGACATGGACCACATATTCCTTGATTTGGTTTGAATAACTTTGAAATGTCTCGTACTACTTTAATCTTGCTGATATTGATCAAGTTATTGAAGCTTGTATGTCCAAGTCGCTTGTGCCACAACCAAATTTCATATGTTTGACTTAAGTAGCATTTATCTTCTTGAATCTTTTTCAGAATGTAGATGTTGTCTGGTGTTCTAACCCCTTTCGCCACAAGTTCCCCTGAGGAAGAGTTCCTTATTTCATAGTCTTTGGTGCTAAAGACAACATTATTTCCTTGATCACAGATTTGGCTAACACTCAAGAGGTTGTGTTTGAGCCCGTTTACTAGCAAAGCATTTTGAGCTTTTCCTTTTCCATTAATAAAAGTAATAGTTCCTTTTTCTAGCAATTTTGGCAGATCCACTTCCAAAGGATACATTTCCTTCCTTTTTGTTCAATGAGACAAACTTCCTTTTGTCCCCTGTCATGTGTCTGGAGCACCCACTATCCACAAACCAATGATTTTCATTATTTTGAGCACATAGAGCTAGGCCATATTTATCCATGTTGGAATTCTCACTTCTTGCTTTTCCTCTTTTGAGTGGGCAATTTTGTTCATTGTGTCCATTATTATTACATAATGAGAAAATCAGATCAATTTTGGCCAAGGGATCAAAAGAATTGTAGGTCTTGATTTATCCTTTCCCTTCGGGGCCATATGGTTTGTTTATTGGATCCTTTAGTTTTGGTGTGTCATTCTTACGAGCCATGAAATGTCTAGCTTGATGACCAAAACTTTTACAATGGAAACAATGCCCAAAAAAGATAGTTTTGTACCTGTTGTAATAGCCATTATTTGAATTAACATTCTTCTTTGGAGTTACTCCCGCTTCATTCTTTGGATTTTATTAAATTGGAAACTAGGGCCAAACTCCATATGGGTCAGCTTATTTAGGGCAACTGATATTTTTATTGGATCCCTCTCATTGAGAGGTGTAGGATTGATCTAAAGATCATCCAATTCCGATGACTATTTATGAAGTTATGAATTTATTTATGTTATGGACAAATTGTTAAGTCAACCAACATCTTATGTAGGCTTTGAAGCCCAACCGACGTGTCTATTCATCCTCCACGTTTTAGTATAAATTGGTGGGGACTTGAAGTCATTTTACACATGTATACTGAGGTGATCTCCTCCTCTCCACGTCTTGGGTTTTTGGAAAAGGAGAGAGACATCAAGGGTAATACGTTGAAGCCCTAAATCACAGTCATTAAGACACAGATGAAGGGAGATCCCAACCGTAATTAAGGGAGATACCTTTAACGCAGTAAAGGGGAAGACTAAATGAAGGCCTGAATCTGGACCCTATACGCAGCAAGAAATGGACCTATTATACGTAGTCACTAAGAGGCATAGCCACAGTTAGGAGGAGCCCTAACACAGGTCCTATTACATAGCAAAGAAGATCTTCATACAACCCTATATCACAATAATCATACGTAGTAATGGGAGACATAGATACTTTGTTTATGAAGAGACATATATACGTTGGTAATATAGACAACGATATGTTTTTTATGAAGACACACTTATACGTTGTTCATAGTGGGTGTGACACACTGTTCAAAATGGATGTTATATGTTTTTTATAAAGATATGTTTGCACAGTCATATAAGATATGTTCTCACAATCATGGGAGATATGTTCTCATGGGATAAACATGTTCACACAGTTACGTAGCCATGAAATCACGTTGTACACAGTCTTAAGACTCATCTATACACAGCCTTGGAATCCTCTATATGCCAGCCATACGCAACAAAGAGGACCCTATACGCAATCATATGCAGTTCATGGAGACTCTTATGCACAGGTTGTCGAGACACTTATACACTGGTAATAGCACATTGTCATAGGTGATAGCCATAACCTATTCAAGGACTGTGTGGACATGATAGGACTGTGTGCAAGGATGCTGATAACAACATGTTTGTGTAGAGGATACTGGAACTATAACCTAGCTTCTTTGCTAGGTTGCAAGCCATAGCAAGCAGCTAAGGCTGATATGTATATGAACTAAATAATGAAGCAACAGATGGACAACATGATGTATGGGCAGCATAGTGATTATGAGCAGCATAATGAGATCATGAGAAGCATGATGAATGGGAAACATGATAGATGAGATCATGGGCAACATGATGCAAGGGCGGCATGATGTATGAGATCATGGACAACATG
The DNA here is from genome assembly GCA_000404065.3 of Pinus taeda. Classification (NCBI taxonomy): domain Eukaryota; kingdom Viridiplantae; phylum Streptophyta; class Pinopsida; order Pinales; family Pinaceae; genus Pinus; species Pinus taeda. The sequence goes on from APFE031042103.1 coordinate 39,680, forward strand.
ATGTATGGGCAACATAGTGATCATGAGAAACATGATGATGCATGATGCAGCATGATGTTGCTACACGGTAAGGTGCAGCAAATGGACAAGGTGCAGCACTATGATAGGTGAAGAAGTCACCTTAGAGAATCAGTTGAAGCAATATGTATTCAACTGATCTCTGTAGATATCCAAAGTCAAAGTATTGACTTCTATTGTAAATGTACTATCTCTCTCACTTTTTCTGCTGAACTTTGAAGAACATAAAAGAAGAATTGATCAAGGGTTTCCCCACATTGTGGGGTTTGTCCCTGGCTAGCGCCACATCTTGTGTCCTATTGTCTTCGCTTGTCTTCTGCGATTTTTTTTCATGTTTTATTTGCAGTTTAATTTAATGCTGATGTGATTGCAAACGTTGAAAATTTAAATAAATTACTCTGGCATAGAACATACCTAAAATTAACATGGTATCAGAGCTAAGGTGAACATAATGCCCAAGCAAGAGTGAAAGAGCAATCACCAAAGACAGTTGGGACAAGACAAAAGGATCAATGGGTTCCTCATAATTCACCCAGGGTGAAGTCGAAGTAGAGAATATTATCAGAATGGCGCAGTGAAAGGTTCTGATGACCTACCTAAAGATCACTTCATTGGGAAATTCAGATCTAAGGGTGGAAGGAAAGACAGATGCCTTGGTTACAAAAAAAAAAGTAGTTCGGCCATTATGCGAAGGAGTGTCTGAATGGTAGAGACACTTCTCTTGATGAATATAAACAAGTCATTCCAGGGTCAACGGAATGACAGGTAATACAATTCATCAAGGAGAAATGGTTGACTCTTCAAAGAAAGCAAGGAACCACAGGCACTTCATTGGATAGATAATCGTGGGATTATACTTGGAGCCGATACCACCTATCCCGGAAAGGGTGTCGGAAATGTTACCCCTAAATTGAATGAGGGTAACTCGATTCATTTACATAATCTCTTTTATGTACCTGATCGGAAGAAGAACCTGGTGTCCATGTCAGCACTGGAAGTCAAAGGTTACAGGGTGGCACTCATCGATGGAAAGGTACGTGCTTGAAAATAGATTTTTCCAAAATATTTTTGAGTTCAGGGTTGTATCAAGTTGCAAGAAGTCCACTAGGGACGATGTCCATTGACACATCACCGGAGGTCTATGAGTCAGATGGTGACAGGGATGCTTGAATTCAAAAAAAGCATGAAGGTACATGTTTGAGATGTATCGAAGGAAAATCTTATAAGGGGACCATTCCCCTCATGCCACAGGTCCACAAGCTTAGAACAACCTGAGGAGTTTGAGACTCATGATCGGGAATCTCATGTATACAGGTGGAAGAAAGCCCTCTATGGCTTGAAGAAAAACACCTCGGGCATAGTATGAGAGGATTGATAGTTGTTTGATGAAGTTGAGATTCACTAGGAGTGAAACCGATCCAAACTATTACTCGAAGGTTGTGGATGATAAACCTCTCATACCGGCACATATGTCTGATAGATGCAAACCCTCTCATTTGTATAAGACAGAGGGAGTAGAATTTCGAATGTGGAAAGATAAACTACAAGCCTGTGACTACCTCGAGGATCTTAACTTTCAAGAAGTTATATGGTAGTGATGTCGGACCAAATTTGGGAAATGCCTCTAAGTTTCATAAACTCATTTGCATTGATGTTCTTGGAGAACCTTCGTCTGGACATATGTGTTGTAGTTACCATGGTGAGCTCATATTTGGTTGAGCCTCATTGGATTGGTGCCAAGAATTTTCTGAGATATCTTCAGGGCATAATCTCTCATGGATTGAGATACATTGCCAGAAATATGAAAACTACATGATTATTCGAATGTAGACTGGTCAGTGAGTACACATGATGAATACCACTATGATTCTCTTGACAACTAGAGGTGGGATTTGATTATTAAGGAATCCCGTATTCGACGATTGCTCCAGCAAGTAGACATTAGATACTACCTTATCTGGGATATGGTAAGTCGATGAGCAAGGAGGCTCCATCACATTAAGATGATGTACAGGTCGATACACTTTGTCATAGCCTTGGGAAGGATCAAATTTGTGATTTTCCTGAACGACTTGGAGTTGTTGAGAGACCCTTGTACAAGGGTACTGCATGTTGCATACATTGAGCTCTGGGAGTTCTGGGGACTTGCAGTTCTTACTGGAGTAACATACGACCACAGGGTGACTCACCCTCCCTTGGTGGTGTGCACTGGGACAAGATGATTTTCTCTCTTGTGGGACAGGATGATTCGCTCTCCTGTGGACAGGATTATTCGCTGTCCTATGTAGCAGGATGATTAGTTCTCCTTTGAGGTCTGGATAATGTGTTCTCCATGACGATTATGTAGCAGGATGATTAGTCCTCCTGTGAGGCCTGAATGATGTGTTCTCCATGGCGATTGTGTAGTAGGATGATTATTTCTCCTGTGAGGACGAGATTGATTAAGTTCTCATGTTGATGCATCCTACCCATGCAGTCTGAGACTCATGGGATATACCCCTCATCTGATCAATGAGCAGGGAAATGAGGCTAGGGACCCTAGTAGTATTGATGGACGCATCATTGTATCTACCGTACTCCCTATGCTAGGATGACCTTCATTGATCTGGGATCAATGATACTAGTCTGGGCCTAGTTGTAGGAGTTGTACCTACTATGACACTGACTTCGGGTTGGTTGAGACTGGTCTGGGACTAGTGGTACATACTATGATGCTAACTTCGGGTCGATTGAGGCTAGTCTGGGACCAGTGGTACACTCTCTGAGACTACGATATTGGTCTGGGACCAGTGGTAGGAGTGGTACCCATTATAACGTTGACTTTGGATCGTTGAGACTGGCCTGGGACCAGTGGTACACACTCTGAGACTAACTTTGGGTCAATGGAGAATGGTATGAGACATTCTCGACCAATTCTTCTTCTTCATAGTTCAGCAGAGCTAAGTTGAGCAGAGCCAACAAAGTTAGCAGAGCTGAGCAGAGTAGAGTAGAGCTAGTAGAGCCAGCAGAGCTGAGCAAAGTTGGGTAGAGTAGTGCAGGGCACTGATGGCAAAGATAGTACAGTCAGACATATGGATCAGCAGATGGAGTTCTCCCAAGTTGAGAGGGAGTGTTAAATTGGCAACTAGGGCCAAACTCCATATGGGTCAACTTATTTAGGGCAGCTGGTATTTTTATTGGATCCCTCTCATCGAGAGGTGTAGGATTGATCTAAAGATTATCTGATTCTGATGAGTATTTATGAAGTTATGAATCTATTTATGTTATGGACAAATTGTTAAGTTGGCAAACATCTTGTGTAGGCTCTGAAGCCCAACCGACGTGTCTATTCAACCTCCACGTTTTAGTATAAATTGGTGAGGACTTGAAGTCATTTTAGACATGTATCCTTGAGGTGATCTCCTCCTCTCCACATCTTGGGTTTTTGGAAAAGGAGAGAGACACCAAGGGTAATACGTTGAAGCCCTAAATCACACTCATTAAGACGCAGATGAAGGGAGATCCCAGCCACAGTTAAGGGAGATACCTTACCCTAACACAGTAAAGGGGAAGACTAAATGAAGGCCTAAATTTGGACCCTATGCGCAGCAAGAAACAGACCTGTTATATGCAGTCACTAAGAGGCATAGCCACAGTTAGGAGGAGCCCTAACACAGGTCCTATTACGCAGCAAAGAAGATCTTCATACAACCCTATATCATAGTAATCATACACAGTAATGGGAGACATAGATACAACGTTTATGAAGAGACATATATACGTTGGTAATATAGACAGTGATTGTTTATGAAGACACACTTATACACCGTTCATAGTGGGTGTGACACACTATTCAAAATGGATGTTATATGTTGTTTACAAAGATATGTTCACATAGTCATATAAGATATGTTATCGCAGTCATGGGAGATATGTTCTCATGGGATAAACATGTTCACACAGTTACGCAGCCATGAAATCACATTATACACAGTCTTAAGACTCATCTATACGCAGCCTTGGAATCCTCTATACACAAGTCATATGCAGCAATGGGGACCCTATACGCAGTCAATCTATACACAGCCATATGCAGTTCATGGAGACTCTTATGCACAGGTCGTAGAGACACTTATACGCTGGTAATAACACATTGTCGTAGGTGACAGCTATAGCCTATTCAAGGACTGTGTGGACATGATAGGACTGTGTACAAGGACGCTGATAACGGCATGTTTGTGTAGAGGATATTGGAACTATAGCCTAGATGCTTTGCTAGGCTGCAAGCCATAACAAGCAGCTAAGGCTGATATGTATATGAACTAAATAATGAAGCAACAAATGGACAACGTGATGTATAGGCAGCATAGTGATTATGAGCAGCATAATGAGATCATGAGCAGCATGATGAATGGTCAGCATTATAGATGAGATCATGGGCAACATGATGTATGAGATCATGGAAAACATGATGTATGGGTATCATAGTGATCATGAGCAGCATGATGATGCATCATGCAGCATGATGGTGCTACACGGTAAGGTGCAACAAATGGACAAGGTGCAACACTATGATAGGTGAAGTCACCTTAGAGAATTAGTTGAAGCAATATGTCTTCAGCTGATTTCTATAGATATCAAAAGTCAAAGTAGACTTCTATTGTAAATGTACTATCTCTCTCACTTTCTCTACTGAACTTTGAAGAACATAAAAGAAGAATTGATCAAGGGTTTCCCCACATTGTGGGGTTTGTCCCTGGCTAGCACCACATCTTGTGTTCTCTTGTCTCGGGTTGTCTTCTGCAATTTATATTCATGTTCTATATACAGTTTACTTTAATGTTGATGTGATGGCTAACATTGAAAATTTAAATAAATTGCCCTGGCATAGAACATACCTAAAATTAACAGATTTGAGATGGGCCTTTGATGAAATATTGTTTTGTATCTGTTGTAACATCCATGATTCGAATCAACATTCTTCCCTGGAGTTGCTCTCTCTTCATTCTTTGGATCTAGGATGAGCCTTTGATGAAATAATCTTTCTTCTTTTGGGTTGCTGGAAAGTATGTCGACATAGCCTTTTGCATTATTCTTAGTACTTGATGATTCTCCTTTAAAACCTATTCCAGATTTGTCATGTTGAGGTTTTTGATTATTTAGGATAGTGTCAAGTATTTGAGAGCTTTTCCAACCCTTTTTAACTTGCTCCAATTCCTTCCTCGCAGATACTATTTTGGCTTCATGTTCTTCGCAAGCTTCTTCTTTTTCTTTTAGCTTATTTTTCAAGAGATATTCCCTTCTTTTTGTTTCCTCATTTTCTACCTTGAGAGAAATGATTTTTTTCCATAATTTCTCATTTTCTTCAATGGCATTTATTAACAATTCATCTACATTTCCATCTATCCCTGAGTCATCATCATTTGTGAATGCCATGAATAATACTTCTTGGCTTCCAACATGGTCATTTTCCTCATCTGATTCTTCATTACCTCCTCTGCGGTGAGAGAACTGGTTAGTTGATTTCTTTTTGATGACTACAAATTCATCTTCATCAGAATCATCTTGCTTAGAGAGGAAATTCTTCTTATTGAACCCTTTCTTTTTGTATACCATCCTTTTAGGATTTTTTTCATCATCACTATCATGCTTATGAGGACATTTTGTAGCATAATGACCTATTTTTCCACATTTGAAACAAATAAGAGGGTATTTACCTTTTAGCTTAGATCCTTTCTTCAGCCTTCATACAAATTGCACCAATTTAGATTCAACATCGGAGTCATCACTACTGACATTCCTTTCTTTCCCATTTTTTGATTTTGAGGCCTTGAATGCTACATCTTTGGAACTTGAGCAACCTTTTCTCATCTCATAGGCAATGAGGATTCCATGGAATTCATTCATCTTGAGAGTATCTAGATCCCTCATTTCTTCTATGGCACTTACTTTGGAGTCAAATCTGTCTGGGAGAGATCTTAAGACCTTTTGAACAATGGTGCTTTCTTCAATGTTTTCTTCCAATCCTTTAAGAGAGTTGACCACTTCAGCTACTCGGAGAGGGTATAATGTAATATCTTCTTCATCATCCATTTTCAGACTTTCAAATTTCCTTCTATGAGTTTGAAGCTTTGCCTTCTTGACTTTGCAGTCCCCATTGTATGTGCTAATTAGCTTATCCCATACTTCTTTGGCAGAGTTACAATTCATGACCTTTGTAAATTCAGAACTAGTGATGGAGTTTAAGGCTTTTGCATTTGAAACGTAGACTTTCCTCTCATCTTGATCTCTTGGAAGAGTTTAAGGAGCTATGTACTCATTTAAGACCGAATTCCAAACTTCAGGTCCAAGGGACATTAAGTAGTAGGACATTCTCTTTTTCCAGAAACCAAAATTTGTGCCATCGAATAGAGAAGGTCTTCCTAACACTTCTTGATTTCTCATCATGACTAAGAATCCTTCTTAAAGCTATTAGGCTGATATGAAGAAGCCTGCTCTGATACCAATTGTTGGAAATACTGGGGGGGGGTTGAATCAGTATTTCTTTTCAATTATTATTTTTATCAGTTAAAAACATTTATATTTGGAACACAGAAATAGATGCCTTTATTAATATGATCTTTGCAATAAATCAAGTACAATATATATATATATATACATATATATATATATATATATATATATTGAATTAGTTTGCAATACTAAGTTGCAATATTGCCAAGCGCCAACTTGGACTCTTTGTGAGGCTCCAACCTCCAGAGAACCAACTCCCAGGACACCAATCCTTTCAGTTCTAAGGCACCAACCTCAAGGGCTCCAACCCTCTGCTGCAAACTGTCTGGATCTGTTTGGTTGTAATTCTCTGCTCCTAACCCTGCTGGACCTATGACTTACTTTTGTTCTCCTATTCCTTCCACTTCTACCATAACTTCAGCTTCCTTTGTTTCTTACAATTCGCCAGCCCTTCTTTGAACCTTCCTTATTCACTGTTATAGAAGCCTGATACGCCTGAACTTTTGGCTTCCTCCTTGCTCACTTGAGGTTCGACTTCCTCAACGCTCGCTTGACCTTTCGCATCCCCTCTTGATCGCTTGGTCTTCGGCTTCTCAATCTACGCTCACTCATCCTTTTATCTTCTTTTCATAATCACATATGGGTTTCACCAATGACCGGAAATATACGTATATTGGAAAGAGGTCGACTTGCATATTAAAAAACATATTAAAGAGTTTTTCTTCCATAGACTTGATTATTCACGGAAACCATATAAGATAAGCTATAGCCATATAGAGGTCCCACATGCCACGTCATCCTTTTATTGCAATCGCTGCTTCAGGAGGTTCGCACATAGCATAGCAGATCCCCAACTGCCGACGGAGCAGATGCGATATGGTATTAAACAATTATTAATAAGTCCATTGGGTCCACACCCTCATCGCAATCACTGGTTTGACATTCCTTTGTACATTGCGATTACCGCGGATGCGACATTTGATTAAGCCATGCTATAATGGTGTAGTCGGGTCCGCAATTATATCGCAATTGGCATTTTGATGTGGCAAGGCTTTAAAGAGGCTTGCGATATTGCGATGAACACGATATTGTATTACATCATATTGTAATGGTCCCGTGGGTCCATATATATATATATATATATATATATATATATATATATATATATATATTATATATATTATAATATATATATAATAATATATATATATATAATATCATATATATATATATATATATATATATATATATATATATATATATATATATATTATCGCAATCGCATATTTTATCATGACACGACTTTACACTCTTGTGGTATTCCTTAGCGATCCTCCACCGTTGATCTCTTCTTTCCAGATCTAACGGTTCCAACTTAACCATATCAACCCAAAACGGTGTGTTGATCCTTTGTTGTTGATCAACCCACGCTAGATCCAACGACCTACATGAATTTCGGGTGAGCCACTTGCAACGGAAATAACCACTCGAAAAAGTAGTTTTCTCTCTCCACCCGAGTGCTACGTGTCGCTCGGTTAATGGAATCGGGTGCTCTCCTCTAAATACCACCTACTAACTAGCATCCACCCGAAACCACTGCCACTATTACAAACCCTCCAGTTAACTGTTGAACGCAGATACACAGAGTAACGACTCTCCGCTCCCTTGACTCTTTGCTCTTTTCTGGTCTGATATGACTCCACGATGGCTTCCAATACACTTCTCCAATAACTCTTCTCTGATATTCCTCCGATATCGCATGATATGGCTCCTCTGTTAACTGCTCTTCCACTGGCTTCTCCTCCTAATGTGTGTTCCTCTTTGTTCCTTCTAATGAACAATATGGCTTTGCTCCTTGGCTTCTTGCTCTTGTTTCTTCATGGATCCACTCTGCTTGGCTTCACATCATTGTTTACTCATTCAGAATATTTCCATATTGACATCAATGACAATCTAGGTCAACAAATATATCAAAAGAAAAAAAAAGGGGAATTTCACCCTTCACTATATCATCAAATCAATTGTTGTAGTAGACCACACACTTCCAAAAGAGACAATTTAATCACATATAAGGATTTGAGAGAGAAACAAGTTTTATACTCGAAGATAATATTTGAGTCTCGAAAAATTGACTTAAATTCAAGTTGAAGTGTTAACTAGGTAAGGTTTTAAAACTTGTAACTAATGGTTTCAAAGTTTTTTTTAAGGGTTTTCAAGGTTGTTCACATACCCTAAGAATATGATAAAAAGTGTGAAATTGAACATTTCTTAAAATATATGAAAATGTTGGCAACATGTATGCATGACATGGTTTATTAACAATAAAGGAAAGGAGTGCAAATGCTTGTATATCAGGGAACATAATGTTGGAATATGTCCCTTTTGAAGGCAATAATGTATAGGTTACGTTGAAGATATTGTAATATTATGTAAAATAGTTATATTCCACATTCATCAAGGAGTAAAATACCCTTGTAATAGTTTATTATATAAAGAGGTGGAATTACATTTATCCCACATGTAATATTAGGATGTAATTCCTCCATATCTCTTGGTATATAAAAGAGGCGACAGATACCCATGAGAGAAACATAAACAAATACAAAAGTATATCATTGTAAAGGATAAATTGTTTGTGGAGGTGCTCTCATATGTGAGATTTGAGATTTCTAAAAACTAATGAAGATGATATTACCTTCCTGTAGATGTTTCTCCAAATGGGATTTACCACATATATTTGGTGTACTCTTCTCTTTTTCTTTTGTCTCCTTCTTATATTGATTAAATGTTGTATATGCATAGAAGGATAGATTAGTAAGGTTTTATATATATATGTGAGATTTGAGATTTCTAAAAACTAATGAAGATGATATTACCTTCCTGTAGATGTTTCTCCAAATGGGATTTACCACATATATTTGGTGTACTCTTCTCTTTTTCTTTTGTCTCCTTCTTATATTGATTAAATGTTGTATATGCATAGAAGGATAGATTAGTAAGGTTTTATCTAATATTATATATAATATATATTATATAAATATATATAATATATATATATATATATATATATATATATATTTAATGTTTAATCACGTGTCTTAATATTCTAATAAGGTATCAAAGTTGGTTACTATTTTTTCCCTCCTTTAGTAAATTTTTTTTACAACAACATTTTCTTCAACTTGTTTTGAGCACTTATTATTTTGTAGTTTTGTTGTCAAATTTAGTATCCATTAATGTGTTGGAAAATTAACTAGGTTAGATCTTCATAATTGTATTTGTACTTATATCATTATGTATATCTTATGTAACAAGCAAAATAAAAAATAAAAAATATTATTTTCAAGCATGAGTTTTATGCTTCTTTTGATTGGTTAAATAGGTTAAGCACATTCTTCATGCTTCTATGATTTTTCACTGTCATGAGTTAAGAGATTCAATATTAATTGTATAAGACCCATTTGGGCAAGTTGTAACTTGTAAAATAATTTATATTTGAGTCTAGAAAGTCAAGGAAACATCCAAGCACAAGTCATCCCAAATTAAGAACAAGTCGGCCTAGGAGAAGGGATATTCAACCTCATATGAAGGTTATATAAAGAAAGAAGAGATTGATTCATTTATAATTTAATCAAGTTCTATTTGCACCAAGAGAAAAAGAGAAAACAAGAGTGAAGGCAAGGAAACAAGAAGAGAATCAAAGTGAAGGAGGAGAAGTCTGCAATCTGATCTAATCTAGCTCACACGTGTGAGAATTATGGGAATCTGTGCGACTTACAAGACTAAAGATTAGAGGTCGAAGTTGCAGACGTAAAATCATTGACAAAGAATTTAAATTGTGGATATTAGAAGGATTTTAACTCTTGTTGACTTTGGTGGACTTGGACTCTTTTGGAGGATATCTCTTGTAGGGATGACTTGGTGCTTGGAGGAGGTTTGACTTTAGTCTTTCGGTCTGGTTTCCCCTAAGTTATAGGGGTTTTCCCTGGCGTGGAGCCTATATCTTGTGTTCTTTGTATTTTGTGATCTTCATGTTTTGATAATTGCTCGATGAAGAAGTTAAACATAATAATAAAATTCCAACAAATGTCACAAGTAATTATCATGAAAGGAAATATAATCTACATTCAAATTGATTTTCCGACATGGTATCAAAGCTAAGGTGAAGAAGGAAGTAGTTTGAATATCACTCATGTTGGCATAATTGACACCTCTACAAGAAATTCATTCATTAAAGGCTCTTCAATGTTTTGTGAGAGGTTTGTCCACTCCTATTCTACAATAAGCTAGATTTGAAGGATAAATTTTTTAGTGATACAAGCATTCCAAGTAAGAGCAATATCCCGAAGAATTAAGGACAATTAGAAGATATGTTATGTTTGTAGACAAGGTCTACGAAGTTACTATATATGATGCAAGAATAACAATCTAATCTGAGTACCCTTCATCTAAATACTTGAAAGAATGACACTGATTTGAAATCATCATAAGATCTAAAGTAAGGATTGATACAAGCTATTATATGATTCAAATAAGGCATAACATCATAGTAGTACAAGGTACACCATATATGATACAAATTCTCTCAATTTGTTTTTTAAGGATCAAGTTCTAAAGGAGTGAGTTGGATTTTTGTAACCTAGTAATACTCATGGAAGAGTTTGCTCTTGCAATGAAACAATTTTGAGAAAGGGATCATCTTGGTAAAAAATTTCATAAGAAATATAGTCCTTATGGAGGCCGTGTAGGCTTAGTAAGGCTACAAGAAAAATACATACATTCAAAGTGTAATCATAAAGGAGAGCTCACCTCAATGACAACTATAGATCCAAAGCAACCTAGCGAAGGAGAAACCAATGAGGATCAAGACGAGTTATGTAGGGAAATTTCGTACCAAGTTTATTTTTGGTTTCCTTATGAAACATGTCCAAGTTCTCTATAGTGTGCTCTAGTTTCAGGTCGAGACCTATAGGTGAATTTTTGGAAGGCCAAAAAGGCCTACAATGGACTAGCAAGAGGATTAAGGGGCATCGAGTAGAAGGGAATTGCAAGAGAAGATAAGACATAGTGTTTGATGGTAATTTTGTCCTTAGTTTTAGGGCTATGACTATAGTTACAATCATCCCTAATTAGAGGGCTGAAATTGCAGAGGAAAGGTACAAAATCCAAGGGCAAGAAGGATAGAAGAACATTGATAAACAAGGTATGTTTTAGTCATTTTCCTTTTGATGTTTGCTAGAGTATGGTTGTCCTAGTATAGGATATATTGTTGAAGCATCTCAAGAATATTAGAAGATGTATTTGTTGTACCCTAGTTGAGGGTTCATTCAAATGATGCTTTAACCTTAGGACAATCCTAAAACTCTATGAACAAGTGCATTGAATGGGAGGATGAGACCCTAAATGAAGAGAGGTATGACCACACTATTTTTAGGGAATCTTGATATCCTAATGGGCCATATTTAACCTCATAGAATGTACTATAGTAGGGGCAGATGGAAGACAAAGTAGGACTTTCATAATAAAGGAAGAAAGATCTGATGGTTGAAGGACTATAAGTGTGTGATTGGTAATGTCTAAGTGTTGTGGACAAGTGGCAGACTTGTCACAACAAGTGGGCTATACGTTCGTAATAAGTAGTCTTTATGATGGATGTTTAGAGGGAAAATTTGAAGAAACTCCTTGTACATTTATTACAAGAGTTGGCTATTATATGGGATGGTATGTGAAAACCCAAAGGACAGTGAAGAAATGAACATTCACTATCCAATGGGTTGTGTTTGGAAGATCTTATGATAGAATTATTGGAGCTATTGAAAGGCAGTTTGATTAGTGCCCTAAGGACTGGAAATTTGAAGCAACAATAGTATAGTTAGAGGGCTAGGGATATTAATCTAAGATGATTGACATGAATTTTTAGTTGAAGACCCTGGGAGTTGGCTACTTTGGAAAAGATGAAGAATAAAAACTAGAGAGAAAAAATATTTATGAAGCTATGTTGATGATAGAAATTGATTGAAAAGGTCAGCCAAGTTGTGTTCAAAACAATGGATTGACTAGCATTGTGATAATCAGTTTGTTGAAGAAACTATGTGATGCACTATCTTCAAGGCAAAAGGCAATACAGGAATTCGTGGTGGTCACAATTGAAGATGTTGTAGATCAAGACGTCAAGTAAAGGATAATGATATGTTAGGAGGTAGTTTTAGATCCCTAGGAGTTTCAAGATGAGCAATCTCAGTGATAAGAGGGGTGGTTGAGGAAGCTACAATCATAATTGATAGCTGAGGTAAAGGAAGTATGAGTACTTCTGACACAAGTTGAGGCTTGTCGATGAATTCTCTCTAGTTGAGAGGGAGTGAGCATAAATTTCTCCCCTCTGGTTGAGAGGGAGTAAGGTTGGACACTAGTTCTCCTTCTGTCATGCAATAGGCCAAGACTAACAACCATAAGTCTAGTGAATGCATCACAAATAGGGAGAATGTTGATTTTAATTGGCAAGTTTCTTCTTGTGTCAAGTACTGTGATAAATTAGGACTGATATCCTAAGTTAAGTACATGGACATGGATAAGGAGAGTGATGGATTGAATAAGCATCTTGGAAAATCATTCTTGAGTCAATATAATGTAATGGATTAGGATGGAGATCCCAAGTCACATGGACTTAGATAAGAATGTTCCGATGGATAGAAATTTCCTTGAGCGAAATGGTCTGATGGAAGATATACTCTGGGTACCCCAGGTGCAGTGTGTACCTCAGTGAGGCGGTGTGGTGTCCCATAGAATGCCTCCCAACATTGTGTTATGATCTTGTGAGAGATATAGTGTACATGTCAAGGCCTTGGTAATGTAACAGTGTTGACTATGATGAAATCATTGATGCTTATCAATATGGATCCCTTCTTATGAGAATATTTCAACTTGAGATGAACTTGTTAAGTCATTATGAATACCTCCCTAGTTAAGAGGGATTGTTGGAAAGTAACTAGGTTTTATCTTCATAATTGTGTTTATACTCATATCATTATGTATATCTTATGTAACAAGCAAAAGAAGAAAGAAAAAATATTATTTTCAAGCTTGGGTTTCATGCTTCTTTTGATTTGTCAAATTGGTTAAGCATGTTCTTCATTATTTTAGGGTTTGTCATTGTCATGAGTCATCAGAGTCAATATTAATTGTATAAGGCCCATTTCGGCAAGTTGTAACTTGTAAAAGAATTTACTTTTGAGTCAAGAAAGTCAAGGAAACCACCAAGCACAAGTCGACTGAAATCAAGAACAAGTCAAACTAGGAGAAGGGCTATTCGACCTCATGTGAAGGCTATATAAATGCAGAAGAGTTTGATTCATTTAAAATTTAATCAAGTTTGATTTGCACCAAGAATATAAGTAAAAACAAGAGTGAAGGCAAGGAAACAAGAAGAGAATCCAAGCGAAGGAGGAGAAGTCCGCAATCTGATCGAATCTAGCTCAGACATGCGAGAATTATAGGAATTTGTACAAATTACAGGGCCGAAGATTATAGGCTGAGGTTGTGGACCTAAAATAGTGGCCGAGACTTTGAATTGTGGAGATTGGAACGATTTTAATTCTTGTTGAATTTGTTGGACTTGGACTCTTTTGGATGAGATCTCTTGCAAGGATGACTTGGTGCTTGGAGGAGGTTTGGATTTAGTATTTACGTCTTGAAGGTCTCATTTTGATTTGATTCTATAAAAAGAAGATTGTTTAGGTTTTCCCCAAGTTGTGGGTTTTTGCCCTAGAAGGGAGCCTATATCTTGTGTTCTTTGTATGTTGTGATCTTAACGTTTTGATAATTGCTTGAAGAAGAAGTTAAACAAATATTAAAATGCCAACAAATGTCACAAGTAATTATCATGGAACGAAAGTCAACTATAATCTACAACTACATTAATTTTCCAACGTAATGTGCTTCTTTAGATCTCAACATTTTTTCTAAAAGATTGTATTTGTTTATTTTTTTATTTTATTTTTATTTTATTTTTTTTAATTTGAATTCATCGTTGGCATCAAAACAGGGAAATTAACCAAGATTAAATTTTGGTTCATTAATTTTAGCTTTGGTTTTCCCAGATTGGAATTATTTTTCCTAAGCTAACTTAGATTAATTTAATATTATATAAACTAAAGGTTTTTTTGGTATTTTTCTGGTTTAGTGGCTACCAAGCCTATTCTTTTACCAAACCTAACTTTTTCTTTGAAACCTAATATCTTTTGTATCAGGGGTCTATTTTTAGTGACCTTTTTTTGTTGGGTTTGATTTTTAGAGATATGGGTGTTCATTTCATTATGTGAGCGCTATAGGGGCTTTGTGCATATCCATATGACATCATAGGGTTTGATTTTATTTGTGTTTTGTGCAATTATTGGGTTTTTTTTCAAGAGATGTTGAATAACATAACTATCGCTTCGTTCAGTGCATTTTTTTTGGTCTTATTGCATGGTTTTTACCATGGATCACCGCACTAGACTTGGAAGGGACGAGAGCACCAATGTTCGCCTTAAAAAGATTGCTTGTTCCTCTCACTTTGTATTTTTCCCTCGAAAAGAAAAAGCCAATGTGTCATTTAACCATATTTCCATTATGTTCGTGTGTAAGTATGTTTTTATCAATTCATGCATAATTAAGAGTTTTATTAACGAGTTCACTTGCAACACCATGCATGTTAATCAAACATTATCGAAGGGAAAGGACTAAAATCATTCATGCGTTGTGTGTGTTTTTAGAAGGTTTTAAAACCTTCAGTCCTCATAGGATTTGATACCTCTAGATGTCACACTGATCATGGATTTGATCTAATGCTAGTTTAGTGATTCCTTGGTGCAATTGTTGCAGAGTACAATAATTTCCAATGTGGTAAGTTACTTCCAAGTAAGAAAAAAGAAATAGTTTATTCATTTTTTCTAATCATTAGATTCTTGGTTTTGTTTGAGAATATTTAGTTTCTTTTATTTATTCATCATAATGACTTCAAAGTAGTTTTTTTTTATCTCATTGGTTCTAACTATCTTCCATGGAAGAGAGAAATGGTTGATATTTTCAGGAGTAAGAATTTTTGGTAGCAAATTAATAATGAATATAAGAAACCTATTGATGCTAAAGACTTGGCTATATGTGAAGAACAATGTAATCAAGCAAGAGGACTCATTGGTCAAATAGTTTCATATAATCTTCAAATACATATTGAGGTTGAAGTTAGCCCAATTTAGATACAGAGCACTCTAGCTTCGTTATTTGATAAATTTGATTTTATATATGTGTACTACCTTAAAAAGAAATCTGACAAGTTAGATACTAAATATATTGATAAGATATAATTATTTATTGTTGCACAAAAAATCCTAAATGAAGAATTATATGATTGTGGCAAAGATTACAAAAAAATTGATATAACCGTAGTAATTCGTGTAGAACACAAATTACCTTCTTCCTTTGATATGTTCATCCAAACTAGGAATAGAGAAAATGAAATGTCTAAAGGATCTATGATTCTTAAACTTCAAGATTTTTGTAAAGCTTTGATTTATAAGTAAGAAGGAATTTGAAATGGTAGGGTTTGGAGTTGAGGGAGCAGGGTCGAGGTGGTTAAACCTTAGTTGCTTCGACCTTGGTTTATGCCTCCTCTCACATTTTTGTCACGGTTCTCTTTCCCTACAAGTCCCATTGTCGACTCGTGGTCCCATTTCTACAAAGTGTTGGGTGAGTTTCATGTTGTCGTGGTGGTATTAGTATGCTTGGAGTTCTCCCTGTTCTGCCATTGCCTAGCCCACTCTAGGAAGAGTTGAGGGGGCGATGGGTTAGGAAAATTCTCTATTGCTTGGATCTTTTGCTCGTACATTTTCTTGCTAGGGATTTTGTTGTCATCATTTGGATTGGGCTTTCGGTGTCAGGTTTTGGTTCACTAAGTGGTCTTCTTCCAATATGTAGTGGCTTTATGCTTTCGCTGACGTTGTTGCCATTATCTATGGTCCAAGTTCTACATATGTTTTTTTGGATGCGTCGCATCTCAACCACTTCTCGCCTCATTCAAAAAAATTTCTGGTGGTTACCTTTTCTTTATGTTGCAAGGTTTCAATCATGGTTCTTGCTAGGCATTACAACCCTTTTTTGCAAGAGGACTGGTTCTAGGTCTCTTTTTTGAGTTTGTAAGGTGGTTTGTACCTTGCTTTCTTCTTTTTTCTTTTTTCTTTTTTGTTGTTGGGTATTATGCCCTGTTGGTTTTGTGGTGGGGTTTCTTGCCTAATTTTTTATCCTTTTCACATGCATCGATTTTATTTTTTGTCATTTCCCCCTATTGGGTCTTCTACGGGCCTACGTGCCCTGGAATTTTTACTTGGTCAGGCTTACATGCCCATGTTTTTGTGATTCTCTCCTCAGTGGTCTAGGGCTTATTGACCCTAGGGTTTCATACCATGAACCTTTTTTGTCGGATGATTTCTCCTTGTTTTTGTTTGTTTTTCACTCAAATTTTCACACACATGGTGTGTCTACATCATGTAATTTTTATTCCCTAGTAAAATAATAAAAATTATGGTTTTTTTCTCTGAAAAAAAACGCGCAAGAATAGTTGAGTGATCCTAAGGCTATTAACTCCTAATAAAGCTCTAATGGTACACAATAAAAAAATCCAAAATAAATTACTAAAGGATCTTTGTGATACTCTTCCCATGATGCTAGTAAAATGAAAGTGTTTAATCTTGTAAGCATTTTGGCAAAGTCAACCACCAAGAAAATATTTTCATCAAAATGGAGACATGAACTTGCTAAATCCAAGAAGAAATCATTTGCTAACCAATAGGTTGTTCTTTGCGCCTATTCTATTTAATTAGGTAAATCTCCTTCTTTTGTGGAATGGATTATGCATTTGAGTGCTTCTTTATGTTTGGTATTGTTTCATTGTTATCTTCTTATGACACTCACAAGCACACATCACAAAAAATTTCCATTGGTGATGGTAAACAATTTCAGTAGTAGGCTTTGGTAATGTTAAATTTCCTTATGGTGCATTGGAAGATGTTTTTCATGTTCATGCATGTTAAAAAGTTATAAGTTTGAACCATGGCTAGATAAATATGTTCTTAAATATATCAAGCACAACTTCAAAGTAATTTCTTTTGGTCATATTGATCATGATTTTGGTTTATATAAATTCACTAGTTTTCATTCCATTAAAAATCAACCTCTTTGTCCACGAGTTCTTGGCTATACGATGATCGGGTGCTATATTAAGGCACATTCCTTGCCCCAATCGGGATGTTATATTGGATATGATGAAGATGTAGTCCTGCTATGTTGCTCATGCTAATGAACAAAGTAAATTATGGCATAACAGATTAAGTCACTTGAATTATGGCAAAATGAAATTTTTATCTAAAATGGCACTTGGATCACCTCCTATTTCTTCCACTAAAGGTATTTGTGAAGGTTGTGTGTTTGGTTAACATCATATAGAAATATTTAATAATTGTAAATCTTG
The DNA here is from genome assembly GCA_000404065.3 of Pinus taeda. NCBI lineage: Eukaryota > Viridiplantae > Streptophyta > Pinopsida > Pinales > Pinaceae > Pinus > Pinus taeda. The sequence continues at coordinate 57,690 of APFE031042103.1, forward strand.
TAGTGCTAAATAACAATTGCAATTAATTCACAGTGATATATGTGGTCTGCTTGAAACTGCTTATTTGTCTCATGTTGTATATTTTCTTACTTTTATTGATGATTATAACATAAAATCTTGGGTTAATATTTTGAAATATAAGTGAAACCTTTGGTAAATTTCAAGAATTTAAATCCATGGTTAAAATTGAATTTAGTAAAAGTATCAAGGCATTGAAAATTGATAATGGGGGGAATTCATTAAAAATGAATTTACTGCATAATTATCTAAGCATGGTATTCAGCATCAAAAGACTATTACTTCTACACCTCAACAAAATAGGGTAGCTCAAATAAAAATAGAGCTTTGGTTGAAATTGATAGATGTATGTTTTAATCTAAAGGATTACACAAAAGGTTTTCAGATGAAGCCATTTGTCATGTTCACTACATTTTAAATCAAGTTTGTCAGCTCAATTTATGGAGTTGAATTAGAGCATCTATTTTACTTATCAATCCAGGTTGGTAAACTTAAAAGCAAACCAAATTATATGGAATTTTAGATTACACTAATGTATAAAGTAGTTGTTTAGATGAAAATAATGGAAATGCATATTACAAATATAAAATCACTAAAAAGACAGAATTGAAATTCTGAACTAAAAAAAAAGAGTGCAATGAATCCTTATCGAGCATAGCCAACAATGGAGAGGCTTTAACTTAGAGGTCCTAGTTGTCCTCCCTCATTATCCCTATTCCAACAAAATCAATTGCATCATAAATCATATCATAACCAAAGCTATAAAGGTCAAATGCATAAACACAATTTCCAATTCAATTCCTAGCTCACAAGGAAGATGCTTTAACTTGGAGACCTGGGTTGTCATTCCTTATTCAAACTAGTCACTGAAAGCAGATAATTCCTAAAGCGTAAATGATAACCAATTCAAGAAAGTAGTAAAGATTAGATGCACAATTTCAATTTCAGTTCTTAATATAAAGGAAGAGGATCTAACTTAGATGCTTTAGTTGACCTTCCCTAATTAAACCAATTACTGAAATGAAATCATGAACATGGCATATAATAAATCTATTCAGAAAATATTCACAAGAAATTATAATAGAAACAACAATCTAAAATATTCACAATTATACACAAAATTACTTTGCAATGTACTTAGCTCAGAATGGGGGGCCTCCACCCTTTCTTAGTACACTTGAAAATATCAACTACAGTAGATAAACAATCACATCCCATAGCAAGAACAACAAGAAAATAGAAGACAAGTTCTTCAAATTATATTCAGAAATATAGAAGTCTCAATAGTCGTAATAGATGTCCATAATTGCTGAATAGTTATGCTTAAATAGGCCAAAAATATAACAAATTCAACTAAAATGGTTGTAACAACCAATAAGAGTCCTAATCCATCTAATAAGGTTGAACTCATCCTTTTGTTGCACAAAATTTGGGAAGATTCCACAAAATCATAAAATTGCCCCTTAAATTAGGGGATTTTCTGAGTCACTGGTCAACTTTGACCAACTTTGACTGGGCATGTTCTGACTCATTTAGAATGTGCCAATAGGAGTTTTTCCATCTTTGGTTCCCATACTTCTGGAATATATTTTCAATTTCCACCCAAGTGTTATGCACATACAACTTCAATGGAGCCATTACGAGAAATTTTGTTATAGTCAAAAATAATTTTTAATACCCAATTTTTACTAAAAATCTAAAACTTAAAAGACATAATTAGTTTATCTTAATGTGCAAAAAGAGACAAAAATATGGCAAATATGACCATGGTATAATGGTAAGGGATGATAAATAAGTGGATTATGCATGGTGAAAAAGGGTAAAAATTGAGGGCCAATATCTCCCTCTTGCTGATTCTCAAGCATGTCCTTATGCATGTCTTTGTCTCTTTGATCTTCTGCCTCTGCTTGCCACCCTTCCTATTGTTCTGCTTGTGGATATTCCCCCTGATGTAGAAGCCTTTGTTTGTGTTTCTCGAAGAAATATAACAACCCTCTCCATTTCCTCCTTTGTCAATTCAATTGGAGCTGCCTTTTATTTGCCTACTCTTAAGGATTTTGAATTTGAGCACATTCAAGGGTAAACTGAACTCTTTGCCATGTGAATCATGTCCCTATTACCATACTTTTGGAGATGTGTCTCAAAGCCTTCTTCGATGTTGAAAGAGGGTATTAATTTCCTTTGTCTGAACCCTATTAGTGTCCTTATGGAAACATACCTTTGTATCAAACAAACTATAATTTCAATTTCTCAATGTCCAATAATCAAAACCACTAGTCTTTCCCAATTCATGATATTTATAGGAGATAAATCTAAAATCTTTTCAAAGCAATGGTCATTCAATTCTAGCAATCCCAGTGAAGTTGAAGCAATTTGCACACAAAGTTATAACAAACATTGTACAAGTAGCAACAAACTCTTAAAACCATTTTCTCATAAATTACAAACTAGGTTTCTTTGAAATTTTGCAAAAATATTTCTACCACTCAATTGCTTCTCTTCACCAAAAATTGGAAATATCTTCATCACAGATTTTGAGAGAAAGACAAATTGGTTGTTGGTGGCATTGCTTAATTTATTCAAAAATAAAAATCAGTTTAAATTGAATTTTACCGTATCTATTGATCTCACAATGATGCACCCCTCCTCACCAGCGCCCCTCGCGCCCAACTAAATTTCATGATAATCTGATGCATGAAATTCAAGAAAAATGGAAAATGGATGTAGGTGATCATGGTTGATTTTTGGAAAAATGAAAGTTCTTTTGGCTTGAACTTTTCTGGGTTTATTCATCTTATATCAAAATTTTGCATCAAATGGATATATGATTTAAAAGTAATTAACAATTTTTTTAAATGCAACTATTTGCTTACCAAGACTCTGCAATATATTCTCAAAAATTCTGAACTGGAATGTTGATTTGAACCACTAGTTGATACCCAAGGAGAAATTTCTGAATTGAAATGTCAAATTTTGGACTGATATGGAAATTACTAGTCACTGAAAATAAGAGCAATTCCTGAACTTGTAATGTCAAATTTCTGCGATGAGATACTACCTTTGCTTCTGCTAATTAAAATGGGGAGAATGCTCTATTTTAACATCTCAAATACCTTGTGTCAAAATACCTCTGAGAACAATCTTCTGATCGCTACCATCTTTATAAATCAAGTTCTGGACACCTATAGGTTTGGCAATTATAAATTTTTTTCAAATAAACCCTCTCCGCCTTCAACTTTTAATAATCAACACCATTATTTCTTTTTTCTGAAGTTGAATTCTGGAAATCAATCTTCAAGTTTGGCAATTATAAATATGAACAACTTCTTTTGAATTAACCCTCTCTGCCTCCTCAGAAATCGAATGCTAGCAGATATAAATCAACCTTCAGGTTTGGCAACCACTGCATGTACTCATCTCTATTTTCGATTTTAATCACCATTTATTGCATGTTCAGAAATCGAATCTTAGAAACAAATCGATTTTCTGGGTGTTTCTACAACGACCACCATGCACTTCGGACTTGTTTATGAGGCTAACTGGAGTTTTATGTTTGGAAATAACACACCTATAGCTTTAACTCGGACCTTTGATCCCACCATGTAGTTGAAAACTCAAATCTTTGATCCCACCATGTAGTTGAAAACTCAAATTGCCACCAATGTTTTCCTAGCTTGGAGTTTATCACGTTGTCAACTGAAGTTTGTTGGTTACCTACACTGCCAATTTTTAAATGCCAATCTCAGACTTTGTATATCACTAAAAAAATTGAACTGCCTGCATTTCACTCCTACTCCAACTCGACTTGTTATCTTCTGCGATTTTCACGGGATTTGAATGGAGATTCAAACGTTTAATTGGCGAGATTATAATTTATGAAACAAAATGTTCTCTTCTGGCTCTTTATGGAGATTTTTGGTATTAAAAACCTACGCATTCCCTAACCAAATCATTCTCTGTCTTCATTTCAAAATCTGTTTCTAGTTTTCCTCTGGGTTGTGTTTCCTACCTGAGCTGAGGCACAATACTGAGTTGAATTCCTACTTTTCCCTACCGGAAGGTTCTCTCTCGGTTTGTTAAATGTTTCCCTACTCTACGTAGGTGACAACTTCCTTTCTTTTCTCTGCCTGAAGGTGCTCTCTGTTTTGTTGAACATTGATCCCTGTTCTGCATAGGTGTTTGATCGATTCGGTAGTGTTTTGAATTCTCTTCCACCATGGCCTACACACCCGTCCCTTCTCCTTTTATTTTGTCATTTTGTATGACCATCCTTTGTACCAGAACCATCATCGATTTCAAAAATCGACCATCCTTCTTACTAGAACCATCATTGATTTCAAACTTTGATTTTTTAATGTGCCAACTTGGCTATGGTTTTTTTGCACATTTTATCATATATTTCGAAGGTATTTTCATATGTTTGATTTTATATGTGCCCATCATTTCACTATTTCTTGCATTTCATATCCAACCATTTTACCATTTCATGCACCTTCATTGCATATTCATATCCACCCAAATCACATTCCTTTTCATGATTATTTGATTTTTTTCAAAGTCTTTTTATCATAATTGATTTCTCCTCTTTGTCCTTCAAGGTGAATGTTTTCCTTTCTATGATGCATTTCTTAACATTATTACTCTTTAAGGTAGCTTTTTAAAATGACCATTTCAAGGTCATTTCAAGTCTTACAATAGAGTAAAAAATTATCACTTTAGATCATATAAATATATCATTGAACCATGCATCATTCCACTTTTCTTCTTCTTTTATGACACTAACCCATGCTTGTTTGTTTTGTAGAGAAGATTTGTAGGTAAAGAGACATGACGTGAATAGATAGTAGGGTGGAAGGTTTTTATGAAATAGGGAAATAGGTTTTTATGTACATGGAATGAAGCGTTTGCACTCTTATACATTAAGGTTTAATTAGTCTCCTAAGTTGAGAATTATTTTCAAAATCAAAAGGTATTAAAACTAAATTTATAACTAACAGTACTTCCCTTGATAAAATATCTCCCTCAATTGACGATGAACTTGAATAATGAACCGATTGATGAACTTGATTGCTTGTTCTTTGTAAACAGGTCACTTCTGACAAAATTTACATGTTGATCCTCAAGTCCCTTTAAAAATAGTCTCATATATGTTCAGGTCCCTCTTTGATGTGATGTTGCTCATGTTTAGGTCCCTTTGTGATGTTGCTCATGTTCAGGTCCTTTTGTAAGAGGTTTTGATGTTGAATTTTCAGGGCCTTATTGAAGTAAAATTTGCAATTTTAGGTCCCTTGCATTTTGAATTGCTTCCATATCAAGTTGAACAGTATGTTGAGTTGCTCAACTTTTAAAAACAAATGCACTTGTTTTATTCTATTGTCCCCCTTTCTTATTTTGAGACTTGTCCCTAAGTATCCAAATTGGAGAAGTTATTTTGAAAAAAATTAATTAAGAAAATTTGAAATAATGACTTGAAAAACACACATTTTTCATAGAATTCATATTAGCCAAGTAAATTTGTTTTCTATTATGAATTCAGGTTTGTAATATGCTAGGAATCTAGATTTTTATAGCCAAAACTTCTTTATTATTTTTTATATTTTTCTATTTTTTTATTCTTTTCTTTTCTAGATGGAGGCGGGGTAGAATGAAGTTGAGAAATATGGAAAGCTTATGAAAGTAAGATAGGTTGAAATCATGATCTAAGAGTAGATGTATAGATAGATAATAGACCCAGACTTCAACATGGTAGATTTGAATGATTGTGTAGCTTAGCATACAATATGGTAGATGAATGAAATCATGAATAATATGGCTTATGAAAGGATTCTTTGGCAATGGATGTGACTTGTTATGGTACAAAACTTGATTTCTTCTTATGATGATTAGCTTCGTGTCTTTTGCCTAAATCTCGATTCATCTTGTAGGGTTGTTGGTGTTGTTGGTGAGAAATTGAAAGAAAAGTTCACGAGTTTGAGTTTCTTTGGATGAATTCAACATCTTGTGAATTCCAATTTGCTTTGACTTGAATAATCTCATTTCATATTCTCATATATAATTTTTTAAATATTGACTTTGAAAATCCCTCATTCATGGAGTTGACTCCTCAAATCTTCCTATGACTTGCAAAAACATAGCATTTGCCTACAATACAATATTAGATGATGGAGGAAGAGAGGTGTAAAGTCTCTTTTCTTCCAAGAAATATATAAAATAATTACAAGCAATGCTTAAAAACAAGTCCAAAGATGATATACAAATAAAATGCATTTGTTTACCCCTTGAGGAATGGTGTCCAACCTAGACTTCCTAGCAGTATTTCACTCACAAAATCTTAGTTTTATGTGAAATTAGAGTGATTCCAAAGCCAAGTTGAAGTGAATTCATATGGCTACTTCCACTATAAAAATGGTTTCAAAATGGTTTCAAATGATATGCTAAAAATGATGAGAAATACCTTATTTGATAGAGCTTCTTGTGAATTTTTTACTAGACCAACAATCACTATTTGGAGTGTAACTTTTTCGTTAAATATCATAATGATGTGATTACACTTGGAGATTAAAGTAGATTAAATATTGTATATCCATTAGAAACAGGTTTTTAAAATCTCTAGATTTGATATCACAAAATTGTTGATGAACAGACCTAGGAGGCAGAGTTACCTTATGTTGATTTTAAGACATGAAGTCACTAAATGTGAAATAACTTTTTCACCTAGCCTTCACATGAGATGATTAAAATTGTGTCATAAATTAGACTTAAATATATATAGTTTTGAAAATAAGATGATTTCATATGTGAAATATGTCGATGAACAGTCAAGACCTAAAATTGTCACCATGCACATTTTTCGCCAAGCAGTTTGTATTTTGATGATAACTTTTTCATATGATGTTGAATTTAGGTGATTCAAATTGATTTGGAAACTAGATTAAAAGGGATATATTTTCTATACATATCATGTAAATGTTTCCATTATACCCCTTGAATCAATGTTGTACTAACTCTATCCTCAAAATTTCACTTGAAATCTAGTGTTTATTTTAATCATATTTTTTATTTATTTGTGATTCAAATTGAAAATTTCTTTTTTTTTTGGTCAAGTAAGAGTGCAACCTTCTATTAACCGTAAAAGTGTAATACATATGATATACGTCTTTACCACTGCAAAGACAAGCCCGTTGTTGGTTTACCATTAACAGGGCTAACAGAAACCAAAATCAAACAATATCTCACGAGGTTACAATGTCTCATGGGGTTACATCAACTCTTCAACAAAAGACCAAGGAACCCTAACAGTCAAGATACAAGTTCCTTTCATTTCATCGGTTTCTCATGTAAACTGCGAAGACCATCGGACTTCAAAAAATACCAAAATCACGCCAATCATTCTTCTCTGGTCCACTCCCCAAGCCCGAACCTGAACGCGTTATCCCCACCGTCGAAACGAACTTCCCATCTGATGGTCCACAAATCCTACGATCAAAAGAGTTGCACGGAGAGTCGGCACCGTCGATCAAAGTCTATATAATCCAATAGTCCACCGTGATTTCGGCTCGAACACTAGCACGATGAATAACACAAATCCAAACCCAAAAAATATTAGAGCATCTTGATTTATGGGATTTCGGGTCTATCCAAGTAGTTAAAGGTCAAGCTCTTCCGACCTGAAATCCGTTGGATGACTGAGGCCAAAGAACCTTCGGACTGCATCCATTCAACTGGCGAATAGGTTAAGCATCGTCCAACAAAACCTCCAGACTTCAAATATAACCAAATTGCACCAGAGTATTCTTTGGTCCGCTTCCCCAAGCCCATCCTAAACTCACAATTCCCACCGTCAAAACAAAATTCCCATCCGACGGTCAACAAATCCTCCGACCCAAAGAGTTGCTCGGAGAACCAGCACCGTCGATCAAACCCTGTTTAATCCAACGGTCAACCATTATTTCGGCCCGAACACTAGCACGATGGATATCAAAATTCTGGATCCGAAAAAGATTATAGCTCCTCAATCTATAGGATTTCGGGTTCGTCCAAGTGGTTAACAGTCGATCTCTTTCCAGCGCGAAATCCATTGGATGACTGAGGCCAAAAGAACTTGCGAACTGCAGCCATTCAACTAACAAACGAGTTAAGCAGCGTTTTATTCCCGCAGTTCTTCTAAGCACTGTCGGTCTATCCTATCAATCCATCGTTCCAAATCATTCCAAATCATTTCCTTTGTTCCTGATCCACCCATGTTTAGACTGAAATCCGCTATTCATTTTTGAAACCCTCCTGAAGCAACTCATCCAGAACAACCCACGACCTCTGTTCCACCAGGAACTATATAACCACTTCACTTCTTCGATCTTCTTTTCCTTGAGTTTTATCGTTTGGGAGAGACTGCAGCCCAAGGACCTCCTTTCTTCTCGCCTTTCGTTTGTCTTCTTCCTTCTCTCTGCTGAAGGTCTGGAAGTGTTCCATATCTTTGGCGGCCTGACAGAGACAATCATCACACAGTTTCCTAGGGTATCGACTCCCAAACGTGTCGAGTACCACTTCCCTTACTAATCACTCTTTCATTTGCCAGACGATCAGCGAAATTATTTGATTTTCTTTTCACATGGACAAAGTTGACGGTTCTTAAGGTTTGCAGGTGGGTGTGAATATGGTGAAAGACCTGTGATAGCTTCCAATGTTTTGACACTTTTTTCGATGCCGTTCCATTACACATTTTCTTGGCCGCTTTAATAATCAATTATGAATCTGCTTCAATGATGACATTGTGTGAATTTAAATCCACAAGGATTTCCAGGCATTTCTCTAAGGCCATGAGTTCCGCCATGTTATTAGTGGCCTTCCCCAAGTGACTATGAAAGATCTCCTTTATGTGTCCCTGTTCATCTCTTGTAACACCCCCAAAGCCAGCTAACCCTGGGTTTCCCTTGGACACTCCGTCTATATTGACTTTTAAGAAGCCATGTGGAGGAGGCTTCCAAATATCCATACTTGCATTTGATTGGCTCACACCCTTGTTTATGCCCTATGGGACTATTAACTGGAGACCCAACTGCAATGGTATACAGGCTTCCTAGGGCAGAGGAGGATTCTCTGGAAGTTTCCACAACAAACCTCTGACTGTGTCTTTGAGCTGTCATAGAATTTGTGCAATTATGTGCTGGGGCGTGCTTGTCTTGCTCTTGAAAATCCTACCACTGTGTTTTTTCCAAACATCCCAGATGACAAAGCCTAGAACCGGAGTCCAAGCTTTATTGACGATTTCATTGCCTGAGAATTTTTTCCTCCAATTCTTCAAAGTGTTGGTGATG
>APFE031042105.1:0-22045 GCA_000404065.3 Pinus taeda
ACTTGTCCCGATGTGTGAAACAAGGAATTCTGTCGAAATGAAGCGAGATGAAGGGGATAGGGGGCTTATAAATTCTTGGGGAAATTTGTGGGAGTGGGGAGAGATGTTAGGAAGCAGGGGAAAGTGGAATCTCAAAGATTGAGTGAGGGGAAGGGATCCAAAAGGGAAAAACACAGGCCCAACCTAGAAAATTGCCAAGTTGTAGCTAGAAACTAGGGTTTGTGGAAAAATGAGGAATTTGGCGGATCTAAGGGATGAGAAGTGTTTGATAAGGTACATGAAGGATAGGGGAAGGTGTATGAACATCAGGATATGAGTTTTGCTGATGATTTGGCCGCCCAAGAGAAATTGCCTTCAAAACCCTAGGAGAGGGAAATGAGCTTGCCTAGGCACAACTGACGCATGAATAAGGTATAAAATGACTCATTAGACACTGAGATGATAATGAAAACCCTATGAATGATGATAGACTCAGCTGAATAGTGACATAGATTGGCATTTGGGCAACTTTGAAAAGAGTGAGAGCAAACCCTAGACCTAATGCCTAGTGACCAAATTTTGCTTGAAGACTCACTAAAATGACAAAATTTGACCTTGACACTTAAAAATCACTTTGTAAGAGCATATTTGATCACTGTAGGAAGGCTGGAAAGACTGACACTAACACGACAGTTCCGGCTTTTTTGGCATTTTCGGCTTTTCCGACATTTCCGGCTTTTTCAGCCTTTCTTAAGGATGTGGAAAAGTGAGTGCCAAATCCCAATGAACCAATGACAAGTTAGACCCGAAGAATGGAGGTGGTATATAGGGGTTTGTAATATGAGATGGAAAGTGTCAAGTATGGTGTCGGGGAAAATGAACACGCTATTTGAATTTGGGTTTTCCAAGTAGTGCCCCTACTAAAACCCTAAGGCCTCAAGGGAGATCTCACATGACTAGGGCTAAGGATTAACCCACTAGTAAGGTGAGAGAATAGATTTACAGTCAAGATCGATCAATCTTCCAGATAACCCTTTTATGAATACTAAATGCCCAAAACAAACAAGTATAAGCACCCAATTGCAAAATTATTAAAGCACCTTTTGAATAGCATCCAACCTTCATCTAAGAGGAAATGTCTAGTGGCGAGAGATATGTAGCTAATGTAGATGACAGGGGCACATGGCATATCATCATCAAGAAGTGAATATCAGGGGTTGTTGGCCGATTAGCTATCAAATGTAGGAGAAAAGTTTTCTCCTATAGGGTTACCCATTTTGGTGGGTAACAGTATGAACACCCATTCCTTGCTTTATTATGGACAGGTGAGGTGAGATTATTTTCTTGGGAGAAATAAACAAATAGAATTAATTAATTAAAATTTAAATAGAATAAAATTGATTGATAAAATTAAATTGAGAATTAAAAATAAGAGTAAAACGTATCGTGTCCCAAGGGGGCAGCTCAGTTGGTGATTGAAGTGATATGAAATAATGTAAACTAAGAGATCTAAGATTCAATCCCTCGAAAGTAACCCAGTCTACAAAGTGGAGAGCAGGACGTAGGCCTCAAAGGCATGGTGGTAGTGGCCAGAATAGACCCCCTGTCACAAAAGTATGAGATTGACCCAGCTGTCGATTCCTCTGGTTACAAAAAATAAAAAAGGAAAATGTATCTTACTAATAAAATACAATATCAAAACTCCCAAGTACTAGATAGTACCATCATAATATGTATCTACTAATAATACATAGCCTATAGGGAGATAACTTCAGTCACACAAGCATGGCTCCAAAAAATCTAAAATCCACTGAAGCTTTGAAAAAGTTTTAGGCCATTATAGATCCAAAAACCCAAAAAAGGGGACAACAAAGATGAGGCTTTTCAAATCCAACTATGTAATGGTTCAAAGGAAGAGCAAAGAAAGGGCAATATCAGATTAAAGTGAATGGATCATGTGGGAATGAGACCAATAAGCATAGGGGGTAAGGGGGTAAATCAAAAAATGTAGACTAGCCAAATTGAGATAACTAGATGGACAATGAAATAGAATGGTTGAATGGGGCATGAGAAATATTTAACGCGAGGATGTATGTTGAAAAGTATGTTGGATATCAACGGATAATAGAGATAAAGGATAATTTGGGTTATGTGCAAAAAGACAAGCATAGCAATTTTGAAATGTAAAGGAACAAATCGTTATGCAATGGAAGTGACAAGTGAAGAAGACAAGGTTAGGTAACCAAGGATGTCGTAGGGAAATAGGTACAAAGGTGAGAATGAATCAAAAACTTGTGAACATCTTTTATCTAGGAGGGTAAGAACACCAATGTGACAAACAGGGAACAATAAGAGGAATACACAACAATTGAACAAGGAGTAAAAGTATATTTAAGAAGTTGATAAAAATGAAAAACCAAGAGAAGTAGATATTTGGTGGTTTTGGGATTAGTAACAATTAAATGTGATCACGTATTTTCCTAACAAAATCTAATCATAGTAACATGAAGACATAATATATATCTAACCTTTCGCATGGTAATTGTTATAGCACTAAATTTAATAAGGAAAATATTTAAGGCATAGAATGCTTTTCACTATACCTGGAAGAACTCGACCATATATGCACCCATCGTTACCACGGAAAAATGCCTGCCACATAAATTAATTAGGTCTCTTTAATATTTAAACACCAAGCATGACAAAGTGGATAAGCAAAGATTACTTTCAAAATATTTATTTGCATTCTATCTATTAATTGAAGTAATGCATCTAAGAAATAAACATTGGAATAGGAATTTAGAGAAAATTGTGTAGTGCAATTACCATTTTAAACCTGTTCATCCAACCAATTGGCCAAGGCACTTTACAATTGATATTAGCCATGTCCATGCATATGAGAAATTGTTAGAAATTTGCCTTACTTAGCTTCTACTAAAAGCTTAAGGCAAGGTGCATCGAAGTAACAACATCTTCTATAAGAGCATTTGATAGATGAAAAAGTATACTTCACACCAAGAATACCTTCATTGATCTTCCCACTCCAATACTCAATCGTCAAAGATTTGCTTTCCAAGGGAAGTAGCATAGCAACCCCACTATCAGTGTTTGTACTTGTATCTTTATAACGCACCCCCGCTATCTCCCAAAATCTTGATATGTGTCTATGCCATGATTCCAACAACATCAAAAAGAAACAAACATCTTCAACTTCATATTCAACATATTCCCAAACTTCAATTCAAGGATCATAAGCATCCCTCCATGCAAAAAAAAGATTAGATAATTGATACATGGAGGATGGATTTTCCCACACAATAATCTAACTTGATGCTCATCGTTAATATAACCTTTCTCTACTTCAAACAAGGTATTGTTCTACCATATTGCTACAAAATTTAATGTCATATGAGATAATAAAATAGCAAGCCACCAACTTACTCTGGCCTTAACAAGTGAAATAAGTGATGCCTTCGCTCTTCTGGAATGTCCCCTATTTTCTTCCTGAGACATTAACATTCTAGTAATAAGATTTGCTTCCATTTCCAAAATCATATCCATTCAAGCAATCAAATTTTATAAACTTAAATTTATCCAATTCTCTATGTAAAAAAATACTATGGTTACCATAAAAATCTTCCAAATACTTGTAGTCAACCAATAAGTTAAGTTGAAAGACCTATGAGTGCAAATAACAAAATAAGTATACCCATACATTCATATTCCTTCTTGCTCCTCCATCCATATGTGCATTCCTTTACTAGCTTGGATGCATCATTTATAACATTACATAGAATTAGTGTAGACCGCTTACATTTTTTCCAAGTTAACAAGCTAATAGAGAAAGAATGGCCAATGGGATGTCAATTCATTGGCGAGAACAGTAGCTTGTTACACCATCCACCAGGGTACCAACCTAGGTAATCTACTCCTGATCACACAATTGGGAAGAAAAAATATCCAATTGTCGTGGAACCTTAGCCGAATATAATTATTACCCCTTCCAAGTGGTTGACCCTTCATGCGCAATTGCCAACAATTCTTCCTATGCCAAAATGAAGCATCAATTACAAGGAAAATAAATAAACAAAGGGTTATTTCATGATAATTGTTTACAAATTTATGTTTGGAAAGTACTACTATTTATATATACATACACAAATGCAAGACACATACCTATGTATGATGCAAACACCATCAACAAAAGAACACCATTAGGGGTTGTGAACGTGATACATGCAAAAAAATTGAGGGAAAAGGGGAAACTTTTGGCTAACTTTCAAATAATACAAAATATATTCAAATTATCATTAAAACGGCACAATATAATGAGAACAAGAATTTTGAAAGGGTTTTCCCCGTAGTGGGTTTTTCCCTGGTCATTGACCAAATTGTTCTTAGTTGTCTTCTATTGTGCATTGGATTTATTGTTCTCTCTACAATTGCTTATTGTCTATGTTACCAGAAACGAGAAACGGGAAACGAAACGAGAAACGACAACGGTACTAGAAAAGGAGTTTGGAGGTTTCGCACTCAAGAAATGAGGAGAGAGAAAATGAAAATAAAAATGAAAAATACAGAGTTAGTTTCAATTTTCAATATAGTTTCAACTAAATTTCCAACCCAAATTTTATTTAAAAACTAAATAATTTGAATACCAAACTGATGCTTAGCAAATTGACTATTAAATATATACATTACTATGCCTCCTAGTCAATTAAGTGTATACATTCTTATGCATTTTGCGCCTTCAGCTATTATTGTTTTTTAAAAAAAAATCCAAATATATATATATATATTATATATATATATATATCTATAAATGTAAACAGTAAATAGAATTTGCAATTAAATGTGAACTTCTTCAGCCACATATAGAATAGTGTTTAAACTATGAATTTTAACAATATACATGTTAAAGGAAAACAAATCAACTAAAAAAAGGATAATAGTAAAGAAATGATCAACTATCTGTATGCTTGGCATAGGCCTCTAAGTTATTGAATGAATACATGCATGAAATCTACAAAAAAGGAGTGAAAATGCAGGGCTGAGAACGACCTGCAAAAGAGCAAACTACGATCCATAAAAAATATATGCACCCGTTAACTAAAACGACCGTGGAAAACGGCGTTTCCGTCTGCTCTCATTTCTTACACGTTTTTTAGGGGGAACGGTGGCAATCGTCCTGTTTCTGGTAACACAGCTTATTGTTACTAGAAGATTGAATTATATTGGATAAATTGATTGCTAATTGAAGAAGAATTGAATAACTGATTATGTTAAGCATAAAACATTAGTAATTTAACAATACGGCCCCTGAAAGGGGCTAAAATGTGTTTCAAGGTTTCCATACCGAAATATCACTAGTTCTGAGGGGGGTCCATGTTTCCTGCAACATAGATAGATATATGAATGATTAAACAAAGTTGGAAAGTAAGAAGTTACTTTGGACTTATAAAAAACTTGCCAAAAATTTAGCTAATTGAAATTGTTTATTTTTCTTTTTTGTTCGTATAGTGATGCTTGGCAAGCTTTTGGTTTGGACTTGTGGAGTGAAACTCATTGGTGTTGAGATCACAAGAGAAACCAAGGATCAAATGGAACCACCAATAGACCCTAAAACCTAAAACAAAAAATGAGAAAACACCACTTGATAAAAAGCATGCAAGTGCACAAGAGTTGAACCATAGGTGCGCTAAAGTAAGAGACCATAAGTACACTATAGAGAGATAACCAAGCAGAAATATCACATCAAGATAGCGAGAAAGTGCAAGGATATATGAATCATATTACCCACCAAAAGTGGGTGATCCCAAAGGAGAAATTTTCTCCTAGTTATCTCTTCAGTCAGTAGTTAGCAGCCCCTGACAACCACCAGTGTAGTCGATACATCATGCCATTTGATCTTCGCTCCCTGCATTAGTCATATGTCCCTTCATCCATCTGTTTAGAGCATATGTTAGAAGGTGGGCAATCCAACCCAAAGGGTATGTTTTTCATTGTGCAATCGAGTGCTTATGCTTGTTTTTCTTAGGCATCTTAGGCATGGATTATTGGCTTACTTGGAAGAAGAAAGGGACTTGACTGTGGTTTTGTTCCCTAACCTTCAATGGGGGGGTTAATCCTCAATCTTAGTGTCGTTGGATCTCCCCTATTGAGCTATTGTTTTAGGAAGGGCACCACTTGAGAAACCCCGATTTTGGTAGCATGGTCTCGTTTTCCCATTCCACATTTTTCACTCCCCTCCACACATTGCAAACCCCATTTCATCATTTTCCTTCTTTGGGTCCACAAGGCACTAACATTCCCCTTTCCCTTGTCCACATAGTTGGGTCAGGCCTAGAAATGTTGCCTCGAAGGTTGATGTAGTTAAAAGAACATTAAAAGCGTATCATGGCCACAAGCAAGAAACAAAATAAAAGAATATTATAAAATGCAAAAGATGGTCAGGACATTTAATATAGCACATGGGCAAAAGCCAAACATGAGGTCTACCCCTTTATCATGGCCATCACCCTAGTTCCTAGGGCCCCATGAGTGCTCCCACATCATTAAGGAACCCATGCACATCCCAACCCCTAGTGGACAATGAACTGCCCCACAATACTTGCTAAGGTTTTGCAAATGGGGTAGCAAGCTAAGTGGGCTTGATTGTGGGGGAAACTCCACAGTTAAGCACGCTTGAGCCAGAGGCGATTTGGGATGGGTGACCTCTCGGGAAGTCCTGGTTACCGGGTGCAAGCCCCGGAAGTGATTATTGACGCTATGTGATTTATTTCACCAGTTTCAATTCCACTTCTTCACCCCTGTGAGCATCACTCGATGCAATGAGTGCTAAGTGAACTATTCAAATCATGAGAAATTAGTCACTTATGACTACCTCTCATGGAAATGGTCATACGTGAATGACTTACTTAACGCAGTTGAATCCCAAAAATGATATCTAATATAATGCACTGCGTCAACCCCTATACTTAAAAAGCATAATAACTACTTTATATCATACACAGCATACTCTAATTTCCCAGAGCCTCAAACAGTAATACAAAGAAAAATCAAGAAAAGGCGAAAGGCAAATAAAGAGGAATGGAAAAACAAAGGTCAGGGTAACTCATGTATCCACAATTGCTCCCTCCTACATCTATACACCCAATATGTGGACATCCCTCATTATTGTTATCCTTGTACCCATGGAATTTGGCCTTGAGAGTTGAGACCCCTGTGATCACGTCCATTTCATCATCATTCAATGCTACCTATCAATTGAAGGATGTACTAAGGACCTGTCTTTCCCCTTAGGGGTTGGGAACACCTAGTAGGGTTGTTTATTAGCCATTCCTACCTAGGAAGGTAACACTATTATGAGATTAAAGCCCCAAATTTGGAAGGGAAACCCAATATGAAGTCTCAATGTGCCCTTGATTAACAAGCTTGGTTCACTTAGATGCACTGATGAATTATTGTACCTAATGGTGAGGATGCAACACCGGACATTATATGTAATTGGCAAGTGGTTTCATCATGGGCTGGGCAACTTAATTGGGGCCCATGTCCACCAAAGGATCATATTGACATCCCCAAGTGAAGCGTTGAGAGCCATGGGACTCCCATCATGTGCAGAGCATCATTTAACACCATGAGCACCTTCAGCACCCTCAATAGTCTACTCATTGCGCCACATTATTCACAAGATGATGCACTTGGACCAGTTGCCCCAATCGACTTAGCATTTACCACATGGTGTGGCAGTTGATCAAAGGCCCAAAGGAGGTTTGTCTCATCCCTAGAGACTGTTAATTTTTAGGGCTAGATTGTTCTCTACTGAAGATAATTGCATTTATAAACTTTTTCATCATTTACATATTACATTCACCCTATCACATCATGACATCACTAGCAATTATGTAGAGAGAACAATAACATCTATGTTACACGAAACTTCAAAGAACCCGACGTTTCGGGCCGTACCCATACTCGAAACTCCGAAACTTGGCCGAAACTCGACCATCACGTAATCATCTATTAGAGTTAATATAAACTAGCTTTTCCTTTTAAATTGTCATCTATGGGTCTTATTCCCTTTTTTCTTGCAAGATAATGTGTTATTCACTTATATATATATATATATATATATATATATATATATATATGACATTTCGGCTGACGTTTCGGCCAATGTTTCCACTTTTGGGAGGTGACGTTTCTAAACATGCCTATTTCGGAAACTCCGAAACGTTTTGGCGTTTCGTGCAACTGAAAATAACATCAACAATGCAGCGAAATAGAAACGAACAACAGAAGAAAAGCATGCACAATATAGACACTAAGATTTAGGTTAGAGACCAAGGCAAAACCCCAAAAGGGGAAAAACCCAACCAAATTCTTCTTCTATTAGATATTCATCAATTCTTAAATTGATATACAAAGTACAAGGAGAATGAGATATCAACATCAATCACATCAGGCCTCCTAAGTTCAACCCAAGTCAATTCACAACTGTGTTTGGGAATTGAACAATCTGTCCTCCAATAATCAAATATTAGCAAGCCATTGACAGGTAATTTCCACATCATCACAATTATATCAACAAGGTCATCGCCATATGGAATATAGCCATTAAGTTGACTACCATCAAGCTTACTATCGTCAGGGTCACTATCATTAAAACCATATCAGATCACATCCATACATACTAGGTCACAGCCATATACAGCCATATTGGGTCGTTGCCATATTATAGGACACTACCAAACTGTGTCATCATAAGAACAAGGTTTACTATCATAAGAGCAAGATCACTGTCATATATATCAAGCCATAGATCACTATCATACTGTCATAGTCTTACTACCTAAGGATACATGTCAAGTCACTATCATGTAAATCATTGTCTCACTGTCAACAAGGGTTACAGTCTTTTTGTCACTTCACCATATCAAAGTCCACTGTCATGCCATATCATAAGTCACTCTGCCATAAATATATTATCACTGCCCTAGAAGGGTTTCCATAATCTTTCTGCTACCGTCATCCAAGTTGATCGCAAATATTATGAACCACATTGTAGTGTATGTGAACGTAGAGTAAGAGCAAGCAATATAAAGTATGAGCGAGCCATGTAAAGTATGAACGAGCCATTGTATAAGGCCACAACCTCAGGGCAATGCCACTGTATAATATAACGCCACAGCAACAGAGCGATGCCACTACCACAGAGCAATATCACTGTATAATTTGATGCCAACTATGATGCCACAAAGATTATGATGCGAGCTATTGTGAACTACAATGCGTTCCACTGAAGTAGTGAGCCACATAGGATAGAGAATGAGCCACAGTCGACCATTGAAATAATGAGCAACCATTCTACTAAAATATACCAATACGTATCACAGGAAAATCAATTTGAGCCACATGGAACGAGCTACCATACAAAACCATAGAGAATAGAGTGAACCATCAAACAATGTGATATCATAAAGTAAGCAAGCTAGAGTAAGATCAAATGCGTGCCGCTAAGAATGGAGTGAGTCATTGTAAATGCGAGCCTCTGAAATTCATTGACCAAAATGCCTCAGCAAATGCGAGCTACCAAAGCAAGTGATGCCAATTAAATTCGTGCCATTGTGCCAATAGATTCGGGCCTCTATTATGTAATTTGATCCCACTGTAAGACCGAAAGTCAATGATGTCACTGCAATGTAAATTAACGATCTACTGAAAATGTAATACATGCCATCAATGATATAGTATGTATGCCATATAATAGTATAGCAATGCCACATTTATGCAAACCATTCAAATCAATGAACCACAAAAGGATGCGAGTTATAGGTACAAATTTGAGCCATAAAGGGAAGTGATCCATGGATAAAAATAGCGGGCCACAGACAGAATAGTGCGAGTCATCTTAGAGGAATATGAACATCAGAAATTTGAATACCAAATGGAGGAATATTGATGGGTTTATATAGTTGTTTCAATGTAAACAGTCACATCCATTAGAGCTAAGTCATCTTGTGACTTGCATGAATGTGACCTTTTTTATTTTTGACTTTGATTATATTTATCTAGTACTCAATGATTGCTTGTGTTGAAACCTAACCATGGGGATTGGGCGAACGGTTGTAAATAATGTAAATAATAAATAATTGAAAAGGAAGAGTCATCAGGAGATGAAACTCAAGAGTCACTCCTCATGTATATAACTATGAACAATCTAAATGAATAAACACAATTTCATTCGAGGAGTTGCCTACTGGCTTGACATGGTATTAGAGCCAGCGCCATTTTTGGCTTCCCTCTCTGCCTTGTAACTCCCAGTCTGTCATATCTGCCATTATTCTATCATTTGTCCTCTGGCCAGATTACTTCTCTGTCCTCCCACTGCGCATACTGTTCCGCTTGGCCCTCTGCTGCATAGTCGGCCCCAAACAGTACACAACGCATAGTCCCAATTCCCGTGCCATGGTTTTATTTCCATTCATTGCTTGACTCCAAAACGCATCAACCTTGCTTCTGCCATATGCTCTGCTTTGACTCTTCTCTGCTCTGTCGAGAACAATGCTCCACGCACAATCCTCCATCTGGTTATACTCACAAACGCTGCAGTTATACTCCTAAACCGCCCTCCGTGGGCTCGTCACCGGCTGAGACGTGCTCCCGGCAGTCTAACACAAATTCCCATTGCACTACGTTTTATTCACTGCATTGTTGCTGGAGCCCAAGAGGACCTAGAATGTAAAGCAAGCCGCAGAGTCATGGTCCAATATCCGACAGGAAGCAGAGGAGCCGTGGTCCAATATTCGACAGATTGTCGCAAGAACAAAGCGCAGTGAAACATTGAATTACCTCTAGTGCGGTGCGGTGATACCTCTGGTGCGGTGAGCATGGATTTGTCTACCAACTCTCGATTTATATAGTTGCGTTTTTGGTAGTTATATGATATCTGCGCTTTTTTTTTGGTGGTTCCTTACATACCATTACATTCGTAGGTTTGACAAAAGCATACACAAAAGCTCAGCTAATACAGTGTTTTTATCTGCACTCTCCCCGCCGATTGCCATACTCGGTATTGTGGTGTGGTATCACACCGCTCCACCAGGCCCGAACCCGCCTCCTCCAAGAACCACTTGGTCCTATTACCGCTTGGTCCTATTACTGCTCATATGGTGTTATGTAACTCTGCCTTCACATGTAATGCCTCCCCCATATGCTACCTCCCCCTATATAACCCCTCCCCCATATAATACCTTCCCCAAATATATCTCTGTTATATACATATCATAATTATATTTTCACAGTATTGCTACTACAGTGCAAATTTTTTTCCACAGCAAGAGCAAAAATACAATTATTTTTACAATACACAGATTTTACAATGCATTCATTGATATCTATTATGGGAGTGGTTCTCACCGGGAAGGAGAACGCTCCAGAATGGTCGCGCAAGATCAAACACACTCTCATTTTTAATGAGTTGTGGAAAGGAGTGTGTGTTGGAGAAGGAGACAAAGAACCAGAAAAGCCTAACTCAGACAAGGAATTCACCATTTGGGAAAATAAGAACAGCAAGGCTTATGCCTTGCTGCAGCATCCGTAAATGAAGAGGTGAGTCGCCATATTTCGCCATTTTCAAATGCTTTTGAAGCCTTACAAAAACTGAAGGAACTCTATGACTCACAATCTGTGCTTGAAGTTGTTCAACTCATGATTAAATTGTTCAGCCTTGAATTACAAAATGATGATCCTCTTGCTCTTGCATCAAAAGTAAAATCTATTATGCATGATATCAAAGTCACTAATGTTGAACTGGACATTCCTCTGATAGCTTTTGTCAAGGCACTTTATCCCACTTATTCAAATTATCTTGTCATTGCAAGCAAATGGAAACCTCAAAGAAATTTCCTTTGACTTCCTTGTGAATAAATTTGTTGAGAGAGAGAAAGTTTTTGGGAAGAAGAGAGCTCCTCAGTCTTTTGAAGAGGTTGTGTGTCTTGCACATAGAGAAAAGAATCTTGCTCAAGATTCTTCCAGAAGAAGAGGTGGTCGAAGAGGAAGAGGAAGAGGAAAAAGAAATTTCAGAGGCAGGGGGGGTAAACACTCTCAAGGAGAAAAGTTAGATTTGCATTGCATACGTTGCAATAGAGATGGATCACATGATGCATCCACATGCAAGTTGCCTTGGGACAGAATTGAGTAGGAAAGAAATAAACCCAAAGGGAAAACTAATGACAAAGGGAAAGGTAAAGCACCTGATCCGCTCACTATGTTGTGGCACATTGTAATATTGGAGTAAATGAAGACTTGTTTAATGCTTCACTTGCTTCTTGGAAAAATGATTGGTTCCCTAATTCAAGAGCAACTTGCCACATGACTTTTAGAAAAGATTTTTTTTGAAAAATTTACTAACAATGTTGATAGAGCAGTATACTTTGCAGACAAATCAAAATTCAAGCCATCAGGGCTTGGCACAATCAAGCTCAAATTGCCTGGTCTTCCAAACATTCTTCTGCATGATGTTTTATATCTCCCACAACTCAGGAGAAACTTGTTGTCCTTGGTCCACATCCGCCAGCAAGGACACTCCATTCATACGTTTGATGGCAAGGTTGAGGTGAGAAAAACATCAGATCACTCACTTGTCATGATGGGGATAGAAGAAGAAAGGCTTCTCAAGCTGCAAGGTACCTCTGCTTGTGCACAAAATTTCTCATACAATTCTCATTATGATGAAGGTACATTTCCATCAAGTTTATTACGGCATGCTAGATTTGGACACTTGAACTATGACAGCCTCGCTTATTGAAGAAAAATGGTGTTACTCTTTTGCCTACAATTCCTAGGAAACTTAAGCAAAGTGATGCTTGCATTCTAGGAAAGCATAGCAAACAGTCTTTTCATGATTCAGATTCCAGAGCACATAGAAAACTTGAACTCATTCATTCAGATTTATGTGGTCCAATGCCTATTGCTTCTGCAAATGGAAATAAATATATGATGACATTTATTGATGATTACACCAGAATTTGTTGGGTTTATTTATTAAAGAACAAATTTGATGCTTTTCAAACATTCAGGAACTTTCATACATGGATTGAAAATGATGCACAATCTCATATTGGCTCTATTCGCACTGATAATAGAAAAGAATACACTTCAAATGAATTTGAAAACTATCTTCGCCAACATGGGATCAACATCAAACAACTGTGCCTTATAATCCCCAACATAATGAAGTCGCTGAAAGAACGAATAGGACAATCTTAAATATGGTGCGCTCCATGATGTTTTTCAAGAATGTAAAATTGATGTTTTGGGCTGATGCAGTTCTATGTGCTGTATGTGTAAAGAATAGATGTCCATCTAATGCTATTAGAAATAAGACTCCTTATGAAATGTGGTATGGGCACATTCCTTCGGTAAAGCATCTCAGGGTCTTTGGTTCCACCTGTTATGCCTTGATACCAAAGGTACATAGAAACAAACTTGGTGCAAGGAGTCGTAAGTGTATCTTCTTGGGGTATTCAAACACCTCCAAAGCATACCATCTCTATGATAAAGTTAATAAAAAGTTTGTTGTATCTAAAGATGTAATCTTTCTTGAATCTTCCAAAGTTGACAATGTTGTTGAGCAGCAACTTCATCGCTTGAATAGATTCGCAAAAGAAAAGTCATTTCAAGAATTTGATAATCAGATTCCACATCTTGAAGGGGGGATTCCTATACTGGATCAACCTATGGAATCTTTTTCTGAAGCATTGTAAATTCCGAAGATTGTCTTACCATGACATCCCTTTTTGCCTAATATTCCTCTCTTTTCCTATATATTTACCACCTAAATAAAGCCATATCCACCAGGTTTTGATGAAGGTATGTAATAATATGTCTTCTTATTCATGTTTGACTTTATACCCTATCGTTTTGATAAAAAATGTAATTGGCTACCGAATCGGTCTGTTTCCGTAGCTAATCCAGATTTCTGTAGTAATCTCCATTATTTGCAAGGTTCAGAAGCTCCAGGTCAGCAGTGAAGGATGCGGATGGATAGGGAACGGTTTCCTCGTGGATCCCTTCCTATCCCCTTGAAATTGTTCATTAAGATAAGCCCAAGAGATCACAGTCAAACCCCAAGTCAACCGCAGGATTGTCGCCGAAACGGAATCCGAGCTCAATCAAAATCTTATCGATTTGCTTTCGGAATAGCAAATCGAAGATTTAGCGATATAGTTTAGCTAAGATAAAGGTATTAGACTTAAATTACTCATGTTGTTATGCTAGAAACCTGTTATAAAACTTATGGCCGCACTGTGATTTGGTGCGCGCCAAATGATGTAATGTTGAAACTGTGATTTGGTGCGCGCCAAATGATGTAATGTTGAAATAGTTTGTGAATTTCGTTTGCCAACAATAGAATTGGTTTTGTGTGTATGTGTTGCGTTGATTGAAGATTATGAAATGATCTGTGGAGGGCCCCTACAAACAGTGACAGGTCTTAACCAATTGCAATTCGATTTCTTTTCATTCCTTGAATACTTTGTTTTGTGTGGAAATGTAGCATAATGAATTCGCCAATGAATCGTTATTTGCATAAGTACTTTCATCTGCTTCATACCTAGTTTAGTTTGTTATTTGAATTGCTTTATACCTGGTACAGCATGGTTACTTCATTTGCTTATTATCTAGCATAATTCAAGTGTGTTTACTTCATAGTATAGATGTTGTTTGAAATATCTTGTTTGAATGAAAATTGAATAAGTAAAAGTGTGAGAGTTTTCTCCTCGCACAAATGATGTAATGTTGAAACTGTGATTTGGTGCACGCCAAATGATGTAATGTTGAAATAGTTTGTGAATTTCGTTTGCCAACAATAGAATTGGTTTTGTGTGTATGTGTTGCGTTGATTGAAGATTATGAAATGATCTGTGGAGGGCCCCTACAAACAGTGACAGGTCTTAACCAATTGCAATTCGATTTCTTTTCATTCCTTGAATACTTTGTTTTGTGTGGAAATGTAGCATAATGAATTCGCCAATGAATCGTTATTTGCATAAGTACTTTCATCTGCTTCATACCTAGTTTAGTTTGTTATTTGAATTGCTTTATACCTGGTACAGCATGGTTACTTCATTTGCTTATTATCTAGCATAATTCAAGTGTGTTTACTTCATAGTATAGATGTTGTTTGAAATATCTTGTTTGAATGAAAATTGAATAAGTAAAAGTGTGAGAGTTTTCTCCTAAACAATTGAATTCAAACAATATTTCTTCACAATTGATAGAATAGATTTATTTTTGCACTTAGTGAATTAGAAGCTGTAGCATAAAGATTTAAGACCAAAAATCCCAAAACAATCTAATACAAGTAGGATCACTCTCATATCATCCATAAACTAATTAGATAGAGAATAACTCCTAACAAATTAGCTAACAACTTTTAGGATTGCAACACTAATATAATTAACAAACACCACCTCCATATTTATCTTAAGTTTAGATCCCAACAAATACAAAACGACATATCGAATAACTTCTAGCACATATTGTGCACCTGTACTTCATCAGTGTACGCACCCTGGTTGACAATTTAAAGACATTAAATTGGCCAAACAAGCACTCTCTCCCCCGCATGAAACTCCGACCACTAATGATACTTTCAATGATGTGATTGACAGAATTGGGAGACTCAATCTTGATTCAGTCCCAACTCAATCAACTGAGCAGCCTGCACCATCTCAGAAAGGTCACCCAAAGTGGTTGACAAAGACACTTGAAAGTGTTCATCTTGATGAGGTTGGAAAGACAGGAACAAGAAATTCAACCAGGCAAAATGGAGGTGATGTAGATGATTCTGATTCACCTGTTGATATGGATGTTTCTTATGATTGTGAATTGAATTTTTCTATAGATTTTGAACCAACTTCCTTCAAAGAAGCCGCTTCTCATGATGAATGGAAAGAAACGATGCAATAGGAGTATGATGCCTTGATAAAGAATGGCACTTGGAAGCTAGTTGATCCTCCATTGGGAAAAAAACCAATTAGCTGCAAGTGGGTCTACAAGAACAAGTATAAAGTTGATGGCTCACTTGATAAGCACAAAGCCAGGCTTGTGGCAAAAGGTTTTGCATAGAAGGAAGGGCTCGATTATAAGGAGACTTTTGCCCCCACAACAAAATGGGCTACCATCTAGACACTCTTTGCCCTAGCAGCTCAGAACGGTTAGAAAGTCCATCAAATGGATGTAAAAACTGCTTTCTTGAATGGAAATCTAAAAGAGAATGTTTTTATGTCTCAGCCTGAAGGATTTGCTATGAAAGGACGGGAACATAAAGTATGCAAACTTGTGAAATCCTTGTATGGCCTCAAGCAAGCATTGCGAACCTGGTATGAAAAGTTAAATAAGCATCTTCTGAAACTTAATTTCAAACATTATGATCTTGATGATGCAACTTTGTTTGTCAAGAAAGTTAGCAAAACAGTTGTCTATCTTGTGGTATATGTAGATGATATTTTGATGACAGGGAACAATGGGAGCTACATTGCATCCATAAAGAAGGAATTGAGAAAAGGTTTTGAAATGATTGATTTGGTCTATGTTCATTACTATCTTGGTATTGAAGTAACTCAACATCCGAAGTCTATATTCCTTTCTCAAAAGAAGTACGTTGGAGATCTGTTGAACAGATTTGGCATGGCTGAGTGCAATCCTCTAACCACTCCAATGGAACAAAACTTAAAGCTCACATCCACTGAAGGAAAAGAATTTGATGATGCAACAAAGTATAGACAGCTTGTAGGAAATCTCAACTACCTGACTACCACCAGACCAGACATTTTGTTTGTTGTTGGAATCCTCTCCAGGTTTATGCAAAAGCCTTGTGAGGGACATTAGTCTGCTACAAAAAGAGTTCTAAAGTACCTAAAGGGAACTCAAGACTTTGGACTCAAGTATACACAGGTAGGCGACTTCAGCTTGATTGGATGCTCTGATTCAGACTTCAATGGAGACAAAGAAACTGGGGTATCTACTTCTAGTTATTCTATGAGTCTTGGATCAAGAGTTGTCTCCTGGAGATCATTCAAACAATCAGTTCCAGCAGATTCCACAACAAAGGCAGAAAATGTGGCAGCAGCTGAGGCAACAAAAAAAATTGTGTGGTTCGGGAAAATTTTGGAAGATTTGTAGGTAAAACAAATACATTCGACTCCACTCATGATTGACAACACCTCTACAATAAAGTTGGCCAAGAACCCAAAGTTCCATGATCAAACGAAGCACATCAATACAAAATACCATCTGATTCGACATCATGTTGAGACCAAGACAATCCATCTACGCCATTGTTCCACTAATGAGCAGATTGCAGACATCTTCACCAAATCACTTGGAGGAGAAAAGCTTGAAAAGTTCATAATGATGCTTGGACTCACCAATATCCCTTTAGATTAAGGGGGGAAATGTTGACACCTAATCATGGGGATTGGGTGAACAGTTGTAAATAATGTAAATAATAAATAATGGAAAAGGAAGAGTCATCGGGAGATGAAACTCAAGAGTCACTCCCTCATGTATATAACTATGAACAATCTAAATGAATAAACACAATTTCATTTGAGGAGTTACCTTCTAGCCTGACAGCTTGCCCAAGAAAATATTTGTCATGATATATAATAATAGGAGTTCCCACAGATTAATAAATAGTATTTGCCTTTGACCAATTCTTCTTTGGGGCTTCTCTTGGAGCAGTTGGGTTCTTATGGGAAATTTGTCCCATAGTTGCCCTAATTTCAACAAAGACATGGGAGGGCAAGCAACATCATCAGAGCCCTCAACATTTGAGCATTACAAGTTATTTTATCATCAAGAGCACCATGAGACCAATTTTTGTGCCCCAAATGCAAATTGGGGCCCACATGATGATTTACATGGAGACTAAGGGGCCATCCCCTTGTTTGAGAATTATGGAGCCCTCTCACACATTTTGGCACAAAGAGGACTCAATGTGGCCTTCCAACGGCCCTACATTAGCATGATGTCATCATTTCAGCTAGCATTTGGATGGGTAATTCATATTTTGTAAAAGCTACTTGGTCAACTTGTGACCGAGGGATGTATATTGCCCAATTCTATAATGTTAGGGGGCTCATAGGCATAACTCAACCTAGTAGGATTCATATAAATAGAACACAACTTCATTTGTATTGGATCATCATAACACTTGGGAATTTCGGCCCTCTTGGCAAATCCGCACTTGTTCTTGGATTGGTTATTGGATGATCATGGATGCATTTGGATATTTGGAGTTGAATTTTGATCTTCTTTGGAGCTATCTCTTGAATTGTGGATGGACATATCATATTGTCATCTTGTAAGTGCCCCTTGTTGAAGTCTTTTTCTCTTGAAATAATGTCTAATGTATTGAATCATTGCAACCGGATTAATTCTATATCGTTCCCTAATAGTTGAAGATGGATTAAAAGAAAGGAGTTCTGAACGATGGAAGCGGATGCGATGGTGGCGGTGCAGGGTTTGCGAGCTGCAGCATACTCAGATCCTCACCCTCTCTCAATCCATAGCCTTTTCCTCACCATAGCAGAGATTTCTCCACAAGGAATTACACTGATTGTTGTTGCAGAGAGTCAGAGGGATATTGCAACACAAGATGGATCAAACGACGGCCATGGGGGGTGCATCTTGGTCCTAGATCTGGATCCGTCTTGGAAATCAAAGTACCTTGAACAGAAGTCGATGCCCAGATCTATTATCCCAACAAGTGTGGTACTAATTCGATCAGATCGTAGAGGGAAGTTCTGGAAAGCGATAGGCTACGAGCAAGGGATCGAAGCCATTAGGACTTACAGAGGGAGATCCGGTCTGCAGCTAAATGTCTATTATAATGAAGCGATTTCAAAGGATCTTGAGCCAGAAATTATGGATAGCCTTAGGACGAGGCCTTTTGGCCAGATCTACAGGCTCGATTACTTCGCTTCCGGTCAGAATGGGGTCGGGAACAATTGGGCCAAGGGACATTACACTTAGGGGGCCGAAATTACCGATTTCGTTCTTGATGTCGTCCGCAAAGAGGCCGAGAACTGTGATTGCCTTCAAGAAAGCATTGTGAATGAGTTAGATGATGGCCCTATTGATTTGGGTGAGGAGAAATCCCCATTGTCTACCCTTCAGGCAGCAGACAAAAAGGCAACAGAGTATTTTTGTGATCCCAGAAAGCACAGCTCTACAGGGCCAAATCCGACGCTTCAAGCAAAGGAATGGGATACACATTGCTCAGATCTATCAAATCCAGCACACCTTAAAGCAAATCGGCCTCTGTCAAGGACAGATCCACCCACCACAGATCTGGGTCTGATACAAATTTTTATCAAAACTCTGCAAGAAAGGACGCTCTGCATGCGGATCTGGAAAAGGAAGCAGATACAAGAATTAAAGCATGAAATGCAAGCGCATCTAGGCATATTAGTTAGTATGCAAAGCTTGATATATGCATGACATATTACGCAGGACAATCACACTCTACAGGACTATGGAATTGACTCAAATTCAACCATCATCCTCAACCTCCGACTGCGTGGGGGATGCTCTGGAACCAGCTCAAAGGGAATAGGCTCTCTTAAAGATGCGGTCAAAGGGAAGGATGAAGCCCAAACCAAACTAGCACCACCTCCAGAAATACCTGGACCCTACATCGTGGAGCAAAAATCCCAGATACCAGCCTTGACAGTCTCTATGCCTGAGGTAAATGAGATAAATGCAGATTTCTATACTAAAGTTGTTATATGCAGATTTAATGGCTTTTGGCCTAAATCAGATGCTTTACATCAATGGATTTTTTCCACTTGGACAACGAATTGTGATATTAATCTATGTTCCAAGGGGTTTTTTATTGTCAAATTCGATACTGTCAAGGATAATGATTATGCCCTCATTGAGGGACCATGGTTCTGGGGCAATGCAGGACTATTCATGATCCCTTGGTTCCTAGGTTTTGATGCCACTACTATGGTGGTTTTTAAAATGTCTGTATGGGTCAGAATACACAATCTTCCACTACACTTCTAGCATGACAAAGTTTTAGAAGGAATTGGAAATGCGTTGGGCAAATTTCTCAAGACTAATATGGACAGAGTTACAAGAGGTATATTTACCTTTGCCAGAATATGCGTTGAATGACAGCGTTATTATGATCCATAACAATATACAATGGATTCAACCACTAGATTATGAAAACACGACATTTTGTTGTCTTAGTTGTCCACAAACAAGTCACCTTCATAGTGCATGCCCACAGGCTAAAACAGATCCCAAAAGAAATAAGAAGCAATCTCAAAAACCAAAAGGTTGGCAACGCACTAAGCCCGGAGAAGAAATAGTAGAAGAAGAAGAGACAACTGAAAACAAAGCAGACAATAGTGTGCAGATTGAACAAATCAACACATAGAAGGACAAGATAGAGGACAGCTCCGCATTAATTCAAAGGCCAAGCAATCCTTCGCAACAAATTGAGCAGCATACAACAGGAAAAGAATTAAGTGGCAGCAAACGAAATCATGGATCAGAGGGATCAGACTCTGACAAAGGACAAACTAATACCAATATGAATCAAATGACTATTATATCTTCCACTCCCAACACCGGTGGTTGGCGAAAAGTGGAAAAGAAAGGTAGGAAATAACAAATTAGTTTTTATGGATTCTGAGAAATCAGAACCTGCTATTACTGCATATGCTCATTAGCATCTACAACATGTAATTTTGTTCTTTATGAATAAAATTATGATTTTTCGAGAAAAAAAGTTGAAGATTGATTTTGAAAGTTGTTTGGTTGGAAATTTCATATGTTACTCATGATATGACATGTGATGAATGTTCCTAGTGGTGAAATATTGTTTTTCTCTATCAAATTCCATAATTCTTGAGTAGGTAATTGTTAAGGGTTGGAACCTAGGGCAGCAATCCTTGACCTCCTTAATGACAATTTTGGCTAATTTAAAGTATCTAGGACTCCATATGCCCAAAGGACAAGGCATTGGTCCAAGCCTGTGGTGATCAAACTTAACTTCTCCCCATAATCTTCCTCTCTAAAATTTTGGTAACCTAAAGTAGGACAGCTAGGCTAGAGCATACTAAAAATTGCATTAGAGAAGGATTTGGTAAATTCTGGAAGCATAGACACCAAGCCTAGGGTCTTATCTACAAGACCTCAAAGTTTGGTGAGCATCCCATACGTTTTCATTCATAAAATATCTTGTCCTAAGTGTGCCCTAAAAGGGAAACCCTAGCTTGTATTTTCTTAACATGTCTACTTCTTTGAGGGTTGTATGCAATGTTGTGAAAATCGCGATTTTATCGTTTTATCGCAAGTTTTTCAACAAAACGAAAATATCACGATTTTTATTTGAAATTATCGCGGGCATTTTTTTTGTGCGATTTTTTTGAAATTATCGCGAGTTTTTCAAATTATCGCGATAAAAACGGAAATTATCGCGGGGCTTCGCGGCAATGAGGTTTTATAAAGATTTTTTTTGGGTTTTTTATGAATTCATTTGCACAGCCACGTGTGCGGAGGGCAGAGGAGAGCTGGGAGACGTTGTTGGAGAGGGTTTGAAGCTGATTCAAGTGCTTAGAGGAGAAAATCAAGAGGAGGAGACCGATTTCTCCATAGAAACAGTATGGGGATCAATTTTTTTTTGTTTTCATTGTTTTTAAACATTGTTTTTGTATTTCTTCATTGTTTTTGGTTGGGTAACTTGGTATGACTATGGGCACCAATTTTTTTTTTGTTTTCATTGTTTTTAAACATCGTTTAAGTTTTTTTTCATTGTTTTTGATTGGGTAACTTGGGTTTGGAATGGTTGAGTAACTTGGGTTTGGAATGGTTGTTTTTGGTTGGGTAACTTGGGTTTGGAATGGTTGAGTAACTTGGGTTTGGAATGGTTGTTTTTGGTTGGGTAACTTGGGTTTTCATTGTACAATGTAAAAATTAAAAATTAAAATACTAAATTGTAAATTTGTAACTTGTAAATACTAAATTGTAATCCTTATTT
>APFE031042105.1:33226-60109 GCA_000404065.3 Pinus taeda
TGGTCATTACAGACTACCAGATTATTTTTGGCAGTTCCATAAATATTAGACACATCAGTGCACCAAGGTTTTCCTTGAGACAGTAAATTAAAATTTCAGTTTTTATTTGTTTTAAATTGTTACATCTTTGCCATTATATTTTGGAAAACTTCAAGAATCATTTATATCCAGACTTCCATTCAAGGTGTAGCTTCTATTTCAAGCATTGGGGCAGAAAAATGAATTTTCTTCCATTTCAAAATTTATTATACGAGGAGAGTATGAATTCTACAGCGAGAGCACTGTTTTACGAGCTTGCCATTTGTCACTAAACAAAACCATCTCACTTTCTCCATTCCCCTGGTTTATAACATCATGATAATAAAGTAGTACACACATAGGCTGACCAAGAATACTAAAGAAGCACCAAAATATCATATTTCCTGCCTGCAAGGTAATAAAGCAGAACTCAGTGAAATGGAGAAATTGACAACATGATGTTCTCCACTAAAACTTATGGTAATGTCCATTATAATTTTGCAGGAAAAACCAAGTTACTCTTCAATATAATGACAATAACACAACTATAGGAACTTCCCTAAATTCAACGCATCCCAAAATGAATGTCACTAAACATTCCTCCAATTTCATAAATTCTACAGGTTCAATAGCATTTGATAGCTAACTCTAAAGCATATTTGAATAAAAGTTCTGGAGATATTTCCTTAAATCTAGGAGATACAAATGTCAAAAAAAAATTTGGTTTGCGTCCAGATTTACACGCCTAGCTACCCGGCCGTTTTTTTGCAGACCCGGCCGTTTCGGCCGAGTCATTGCTGACTCGGCCTGCCGAACCGGGTTGGCCACCGTTTCAATGCCCAGGCCAATGACCCGGACCAACTCGGCCGGGTTGGAGTTGACCCGGCCGTTTCTGAAAACACTGCTCTAAACAAATTGAGACATATAGGACGGCAGGTGGCATATTTGGCTTTGAGATGGCTGTCATTGGTAAGACGATTAAAATGCCAGGTATTTTTTAGTTTGTAACTTTGTTTCAAATTTCATTGTCTCTTCAAATTCCATTTTTTTCTTATGTTTATTTAAAAATTTATTTGTAATTTTGTTGTAGATGCCTGGTGGAAAATGTATGGTGGCAGGGTACCCCTTCTGCAAAAGCTTTCCATTCGCATCCTCAGCCAAACATGTAGCTCCTCAGGATGTGAACGCAACTAGAGTGTATTTGAAAAAATACACAACAAGAAGTGTAACAGGTTAACACTTAAAACATTTAAAATATTGCAAATTTCCAAATAAATTTTTGAATTCATTAAACAATATTTTTTTATAGTTATTAATTATTATTTCATGATCTTTGTACAGGTTGGAGTCCCAGCGACTTAATGACATGGTCTACGTCTACTACAATCTTCGATTGTGGGTGAAGCAATTCGAGAGGACACCTGATGTGGAGGCCATCTCATTGGATGGGATTGACACCACTGCTGCATGGAGGGTTGAGGCCGCAAGGCCTCTCAAGGAGTTTGCTGATGATTGGTTAGTGCAGGATGTAGTGGAGGGGGAGGAGGAGGAGGAGGAGGAGGAGGTGACACCACCTACCCGGGCTACCCCTGCCACCAGTAGAGGACATGGTCTACCTCCTATAGCTCCTACTTCTAGTTCTTCAGCTTCTAGAGCACATCAGACTCCACTACCATCTCCACCAGCACAAGCACCAGCATCTACATCTAGAGGGAAAGGGAAAGCTGTGGCATTTTCTCGCAAGAGGGGCAGAGGAAATCAATAGGATTAGACTTTAGTTATTTTCTTCATTTTATTGTATATGACATTATGACATGATGAGATACATTATTATATTTTTTGTTGATATTTTGAGGTTGATTTGGGACTCCGGAGTCAGGACTTACTATTCAGGACATGATTCAATGTTATGTGTGATTTTAGCACTAGAAATGATCTTAAACATCTTATATATTAGTTCTTTTATCATATTTATGTGTCAATGTATTTATTTTATGTTGTAAATGGTTTAGATATTATAAAAATTGAAAAAAAATGAAAAAAATGAATATTTTTGTACCAAACGATTATTTCCGATTATTTGCCGATAATTACGATATTTTCAAATTTTTCCCTTGTGCCGATATTATCCCGATAACGATTAATGCAACATTGGACTTGTATGAGCTTAATACTTGGTGAAGTAAATCATAAGAGGCCCTTTCCTCGTTGTCTTGATCTCGGGAGTACCTTCGTCCACGATAATTCATGAAAAACTAGATCTTGTCCAAGTCCTTTTTAGGTCTCTTAAAGGGAGCAAAGTACCCTTAGAAGTGTCGTATTATCATATTGAGTTTGCCTTGAGAGGTTCTACTTCATCACCTAGCACCATAAACCTTAGAATATCTATCAAAGGGTGATTATCATCCCACCAGGACTCCTCCCATCAATGAAAGTCCATAAAGAGCAGGGGGCATTGGCTGAGGTGACAGTGAGCCATTGTCCCATTATTATCACCTAGTCTAGATCTTTGTCCTATAGGCCTTCCCTCCTTAGGGCCTGCTAGATTTTGTGGTAACAAAGCCCATAGGCTTAAACACTTTTCAAGAGAGATATAGCTCGCCATGACCAATGATACTTGAGTGTGAATTTATACACATCTCAGGAAGTAGGGTGCCCTCCCCTTATAGGCCACATTAGATTGACTATGTCGGCATTAACCATAACCTAATATTACAACAAATGAACATAACTTAGCAATAGCCACATAAATTAATGATATAAAACGGGTTTGTTATAGCCATAAGTGAAGATTACATGCTCAACGCCCCCTATCCCTCCCTTACACTAAGCAAGGGGGGCACAAAGAAGAATGATAAAATACAAATGTGAGTTGGTTTATAGATCCTAACTCAAAAAAGGGTCTACCCTATTCACAACATCCTCCCTTCATTTAAGGGGAGGCCTTGGAGAGGAAGCATTCCAACACAACTTCACCCCTTTAATGTTGCAGCCTGCAAGCCATACAGTGAAGATACAATCATCCTTGAACACCATGTCGCCCACACCAACATGGTTCCATGAGCTGGTAAAGGTGGCCTCCAATAAATGTGTAGAAATAGATGAACTTAAACATGTTGGTCTGCTAAAGGTGTAAAGAGTCGCATTAAGGAGACCAAAGAGGCCAAATGTAGTATATCCCAATGTTGTAATGGGGAAGAAAAAGATTCACTCTAATATGTTGAGATTAAATCATAGAAGAATGATCTAAAAAGAAATTACTAGGATAGATCCTAAGAATAAAACCTCCATCCAAAATAGCATCTGTATTGGAAGGATCATATGGACAATATACCAAAACATGGGGATAGGTATTTGATCCAAAAAACCTAAAATGTGACTCTAAAGAAATCTTGAATATCAAGAGGCAGGGATTTCTCCATATGCATCTACAAGCCCTTGCTCCAAAGAAAGGCAATATCATCTAAAAGATCCTTGTCACAAGTTGTTACTCTTGCAAATTCTTCAATTATCTAGAGACAAACCATGCAAGACTTGGAAGAATGTTCCTCCTTATGATAGAAAACACATATCGGTTTATTCTTTAATTGATCAAGCCAAATATCATAAGTACTCTCATGTGATTGGGAAAACATCCACTTCAATTCCATTGGTTCGAAGATTGTGCAAATAAGTCTACAAAAATCACCTTGATTAGACTTGTTAGCCACCCACCCAAGTGCGTAACCTCTAGGAGAAAAATGTTCTGTTGTTTTGATCAGCTTGGTTACCAACAGCCCTATAATGATCTATAGATAGCTAGCCTCTAAGGCCCTCCATCCATGCTCTGATCAATGCTTTATAACATCTAGCTTACTCATCAGATGAAGGTGGGTCATCTATTGTAAGATGCATTAACTATTTTTGTAATCAAGTGATTTCATTTAATGTTAAGGGCATTCTACTTTGGATCATAGGCTAAACTAGATAACAGTCCACTTTTGGTTGTATTCATGCTCGCATGTTTCACCTTGGTGGTTATCTTTTGCCCCTAATCTATAGTGAGACCTTCCTTGAGGCCTTTCTTTCCACCATCCAGGAGGGTCAAAAATAGGAGACACTGATTGATGTTACATGTCCATGGTAACCCATACCTGACACTTTCCATCTCTTCCAATATATTAATGTCCCATCTTCGAGATGATTGTCATATATCACCAGTATTAGTTCCTTATTTTCCTCATTCTTGAGTAGGCGGCCAAAAACTTTGACATAAGAGTTTGATGCAGCAGAAAGAAAAGAAAGAGCATGAGCCATGATAATAAAATGCTAAAAAAAATTGGTTGGGATATAAGAAAATGCGTGACAAAATCCTAGCCTGAGCTTTACCCCCCTCATTAGCCTTGATCCAATTCCTGGCTAATGCATGAACTATTGAAATGAAAGGAAATTTGAATATCCCACCCGGACCCCTGATGAACAATAACCCACTTCATCTTTAAGCAATCAATGATAAATACATAAAGTTTGTAACCCAAGTTGCACAAGAAAAAATAAATGATGAAGAAAAAGGCACATAAGAGAGGTGGTAAAATTAGGCCAAGGAAAGGGGTAACTCAAGTCCCAAGATTACTCTCTCTTCACATTATAACGCTTAAGAATGATGGAATTTCATAGCCGATACAAATATGGTAGAATCCTCCTTGAATTAATCCCCTACCATATCACTAACCACTTGCACCTATTGATTGATGGGTCGGCCTAGATATTGTTCCTCCCCTTAGGGTCAAAGCACTTAATAGGGTCTTTCGATAACCTTCCCATATCTAAGCATGGTAACTTGTTTACAAACCCTAAGCTAGGAAGACATTTGAAGATGATATTCGTGTTAAGTACTTTGGGGGCTTTGCATTAAATATGGCCCAATAAGATACTCTTATAGTTATTTTACCTACGTTCATGATCTCACTTGATTTAGAGAGTATGATTTCAGTTGCTTTCTCCCAGGTACATATCCCTTGAGGAATTGTTGGAGACTTCTCCAACACTTCAAAGAGGACATCTAACTCCACTTGATCACCCTTCTAGGCACTAGCGTCAGAACATTGACTAATTTATGAGAAGCATTGACCTTGAGGTGTATCCAGCACTAATGATGAATTTCTTGTCTCCCTCTAGAACCTGAAGCATTGCACATTGAAGCCAGGGCATTGCCTAGAAGGAAAATGTAACATACATAGTAGAAGGAACCCCCCAGTTGACATTGTACCTTCTCGACGGACATTGCCCTGATTTTGGGTAGTTTGATGAGGACTTCATATCCCTCTGGAAGGGATGCTACACCTTTCTAGATGATGACATCATGCCCTAGCCTTGTGACATCACCCTCATATGGCTTAGAGTGATGACATCGCTTGGTTGATGACATGTTGATGAGAAGGGTTTTTGATTGATGAGTGGACACCTTGTTGACGAGGAGCACCCTTTTGACCCATCCATGGCACATTTTGATGGAGATATTGACCTTTATAGGATGATGTCACCCTTGGAAGACCTTTTGTTCACACATGTGACCTAAAAGGAGGCTCTTTGTTATGTTTTATCATTGAGATAGCTATCTTGTAGGTCAGCGTGTGACCTACTTAACTTGTAATCACTTAATTTATTATTTTTAGAGCTTTTAGTTAATTATTGGACTAAATCTACTTGGGTGCCCTCGTATAAATTGATGGAATTCAATTTAGATCATATTATTGCCACACACACTCATTATTACTCACTAGAGAGAGTGCACTAGTTCTTTTATCTTGGACATAATGAAGCATATATGTAGTCCATTGTCTTGGGGAGGATATTATGATTGAAGGGATTTTCTCTTGGATTGATGAAGTGATTCTATGGTGAATTGTGCAGTTTTATTATGAGTAATCTTCTTCCATTTTGCAATTGTTGTAGAATTCGGGTTTTGCTGAAATTTTAATCTTAAAGTATTGAATCTTTTATGGCTCTAACATCTCTTTTTGCAAAATTTCACCAAGTATCCACCAAGGAATACTTAGTATAGCTTCCTTGACATTAAATTTCCAATTAATTGAAAATCATTAGGGTTTTGATCTATGTTGCAGGAAACGTTGGGTCAGAGGGCGTTTCTGGCCAGAAATGATATGGAAACGTTGAAATGTGTTTGGTACGACCTAAAACATGTTTCAGGTCATATTTGCAAGTTTTGTGAGACTGAAACGTAGCCCAATACGGCCTGAAACATGTTTCCAGGTCATATGACCATGTTTCAGCGATAAAGTGACTTTTTCAGTTTTTTTATTTTTCATTTTTTTTTTGCTCCCTACCAATTTAGGAGTGATAGAGGGAGCTATTGAAGATTGGAAACAAAAAAAATTGAGTGGGTCAACCTAATGTTTAAGCCTATGGCCCTAGTGTTGATATGCAGTGCATGGTAATGTTAAATTCTTAAAGTAAAAGTGATATTCTCTTTATCTTTCCTTTTCATCCTTTTACTTAAATTTCTAACATTACCATGAAATGACTTAGGATGTTTGAGAGTGGTTTCGACCTCAATGGATTTCATATGGAGAAAATACAATTTTAGATCTCACTCAAAATCCAAGCAAACTTATCATTTTTTAGGATTTCAAGATTAGGGGGATTGCGATGTTTCCATTGAATTTTGTCATGTACTAGGATATGGAACTTGTATTTAATCAAGATTCAAGAGCACCAAGCCCTCTATGCGAAGGAGACTCCCAATAATCAAGATCACCTAGGGTACTAGGGTATGGAACTTGTATTCAATCAAGAGCACCAAGGTCGTTCGACTATGCAGGAGGAGACCCCCAATCAAGCACGAGACAAGAAATTATAAATTTCTCGTGGCAAGAGAGTCAAGCAATATCTAACAGATTTACTTGCATTTCCTAGTTTCTAGTACTTTTATAACTATTGACTCTTTCATATTTATTATGGTATTTTTTGTAAACAATACCAACCTTCGCCTTGCATCTCGTAGGGGTCCAGAATATAGCAGTGGTCCTTCTAAAGAATGGGATGTGGATCCAGAAAGTTCCAATTTGGAGCTCTCTCTTGTTGCCCTGAATATTGAGCCTAGAAGTGGAATTGGCTAATCATCTTCTTTAGCTCCACCATCCACTATTGAGCATGCTTTTGATTCTATTTTTGACGAGGATTATGATGATGAGGATGAAGGTTGAAGACTATTAGTCTTTAGTCTTTATAGTACTTGCAGTCTCATTGTCTTTATTGTACTTGCAACCAATAAAGGTTGATTTTGGATATTGCTATTTTCATTATGTGATTATTCATGAGTAAATGTGATGTAAATTTAGAGACTTATAGTTTATGCATTGACATTGCACAATTTAATCATAATGTAATAAATTATAATGTATCATGTATGCTCTATGATTGCACATATTTCTTAAATGTCCATATATATATATATATAATATATAATATATATATATATATATATATATATTATTGCTTTATGGGTACTGCTCTCAGGCATTGGAGAGCACATACCCCGCGCTCCCGCACTCCTGGGAGCTTGGTAGGAAGCTTTCCAAAATCACC
The DNA here is from genome assembly GCA_000404065.3 of Pinus taeda. Taxonomy (NCBI): domain Eukaryota; kingdom Viridiplantae; phylum Streptophyta; class Pinopsida; order Pinales; family Pinaceae; genus Pinus; species Pinus taeda. The sequence goes on from APFE031042105.1 coordinate 40,832, forward strand.
AAGAGCTTCAAAGGGTACTTTGGAGCTTTTCGGAAGCTTCAGTACAATTGATTTGACATTTCGGGTATACCTATTTTGAGCAAATTTTCATCTTTCATGTACCTATTTAGAGCAAAGAAGGTACCATTTGTTTATTTTCTAAGTGATACATGACAGGTCAGGTGGCTGGACTACATGGGCTCTGTAAAGCGACAGAGACGTGGAGATGTAGCAAAGGTTTCAACAAAATATAGATAGTTGCCAGTCATTCCTTGGAAGATTCTCTTGAAAATCTTGAAGTTTAACAATTGCAAATAAGTTTACTTTCTTGAAGCCCATCTTGAAGCTTTAATGATAAGATTCAACAAATTATAGTTTTGGTCAGAAAGAGAAAGAGTAGCATGTTAGTCAATTTCATTTTATAAATTTCCAAACTTGAATTTTGAAGTTGAATATAATATAGTGTTGCATGAAATCACATAATAATCAAGAATAATAGCCTTTTTTTCGGTTTGGGAGTTCTGCATGTTTCTCTAGTAGCAAGGAATTTCATTGGCAAATTGTTGATGGATTAATATTTTGATCTTTTCTGCCAGTGTTCCAAAGTTCAATCTTTTACATATTTCATTGCAAGATGGAATTTAATTGGCAAGTTTTGGATGAAAATAAATAAATTATTTATTTTTATTTCAATATGTTATTTAAATTTTAATATATTATATATTGTCGCTCCCAACTTGACGTTTTCCTGTAATTGGGCAAAGCTTCTAGCCGTACCGGATACTTGCCCCCCCGTACCCGAAGTACTGCATAACCGAAGTACTTGAGGGGTCATGTTTCGTACACATACCCGTTTCAGAAACTCGTACCCGTTTCGAGGGGATTGGTTGGCCAGTTTACTAGACTATGGCAATCCCCTAGATCAGTTCAAAAATGGGTTGAAAGAAACTGGACATCTTCAATAAATGGGAAAATCTCTATAAGATTTTATGGAAGAGGGTATTACACTTTTCATTTTGAAACAAAGCAAGACCGAGATTTAATCTTTAGAAACGATCCATACTTCATGGACATGTGAGGGTTGTACATAAACAGATGGACACCTGATTTTGATCCTAAAATGGATGTACCTAGTGCAGTGCCAGTATGGGTAAGATTACCCCATCTCCCTCTTCACTGTTGGGGAGATGAATCGGTTAAAGCTATCGGGAACGTTGTGGGAAAGTACATTGACAGATGTGAACCAAAAGAGAACATGCATGCTTGTGCGAGGATCTGTGTCGAAGTAGATCTAGGGGAAGGTCTTCCGGAGGCAGCAAGATCAAAGTAGATCAATGGATGCACATACAACAACTGGACTGCGAACAAATACCGTTCAAATGCAAGGTATGTCATGAATGCGGTCCTTTCGCAAATAGATGTCCAAAAAAACAAGAAAATGAAAACCTAGAAGAATATGAAGCTAAATGGGAACAAGTCAAAAAGAAAAAATCATCAAACAAACAACCCATCTCCTCCTCAAGCCAACCACAGGCTCCCTCTGATCCTTCCCCATTCTCTCCCAGATTGGATAACCCCACCCTTTTCCCTTCATCTCTCACCAATACCAATCCATTTGGACCCCTAGAAGAACCCTCAGTTCTCCCCTCCCCCTCCTGCCCCCCTCCTCATCCTTCCCCTACCCATATACTCACGCCCTCAATCCCTATAATCCCTCGCATCCCTTCTCCTCCCTCTGTGGACAAAATACTTACAAGAAATAAATCAAAGGAATCTCTCCAAACTCTTGAACATAAAAAAAGCACGAAAAAAATCCAACAAAGAGCTTAGAGATGAAGCGACAGCAAAAGAGAAGGCCTTCGGAACGCAGCAACCTATGGATTCCTTCTTTGGGAAAAGTTCTGGGAATAATGAGAAAAACCAAAATCAGCAAAGAGGGAAAGGCCCCCATCCCACCAAACAAATAAGTAATGATTGTGTCTCCTAGACTTGTCGTGTCTAGGAACACCTTTTTAAGTAATGCAGCAAGAGTATTGTAGTAAAGGAAAACCCAAAATCTTATGCTTTAGGAGACCAAAACAAGCTGCCAGGAAGAAAAAATATAAAATATAATTAGTATAATAATTAAATTAAATTAAATTTTAAAAAAATGATCAAATATTTAAAAAATTATGAGGGAACAGCCCAACAAGCCATAGGTGCCTCCGGGGGAATTTGCACAGTATGGAGGAAAGGAAAATGGGAAATGCTACAGCAAAAAAAGGAACAATATTGGATCCGAACAGATCTAAAGGAGACAACCACCACGGAGCAATTTGTATCATCAACATATATGCCCCTAATCACTACAGGGAAAAAGAGCAATGTTGGAACACGGTTCAAGAAACATTAAATGAAACTCGCAACAGGAAAGTAATTTTGGGAGGGGATCTCAACGTTGTCCTAAATATAGAGGAGAAATTTGGAGGGTCCTACCACGCAGACCCATTTAGGGATGCCATTGAAACCATTATGGAACAAAACAATCTAACAGATATTCTTCCAAATAATGGTAAATACACATGGAATAACAAAAGGGTTAAAAAAAGTAATATAAAAGAAAGATTGGATCGAATCTTGGTACGGGACAGCATCATCTCCAATTATAATTCAGCAAGATCAAAAATCATACACACTACGTTTTGATTTGGGGTAGCATCGAATGTGCTCTAGCCATGAAAATTGGTGGAGAGGCTAAGGCACATGAGATCTCAAATACCCAAAAAGGGTTTGCATAGATTCTAAACAGTTTGGGACATATTAAAATAATTAATAGTTTTAATGGAGTCCCTAAAAGTCTAAACTTAGGGAAAATAAAATATTAATGTGAACTAATATAAAACTATGTTAGAATGGTCCAAAAGTCATGGATCAAGCCAAATCTAATCTTAGTCGTTGATTAAGGACTTAATCTCAGCCATTGATTTGTCAACGAGAAAAGTATAAGAGGAGGCTTGAGAGTCACTTGGAGAACACACCAAGAAATCAAGATTTCGACTTTCTGGGGCTGGGTTTGCTGAGAAAGTTGAGAGAGCGATCAGAGTTGCAACTAAGGGGCAATGAATACAGAAGTAGAGAGGCAGAGATAGCAGCAGGAGGATCAACACAGTAGCCGAAGAGAGGGACGCAAAAGCAACCAAGGGTTCACGCAGAGCCAGCTAGGGCTCACGCAGAGGCAACCAGGAGTTGTGCTGTGCCTCAGAGGGCCAGAGGACTGACGCAGTGCCTCCAGAGGGTGACGCAGGCCAAGCTAGAGTAGCTCTAGGCTAATGCTAGGCCAGAGAGAGGCTGACACTGGGGTTTCGTGGGGCAGATTGGAGCTGTGGAGCTACCAAAGTGTTTATCTGGGGTTTCAACTGAAATATCTGCTTCCGAGTAGAGAGGTATTACTGCTGAGATTTTTCTCTGTTGGGTGAGCCGGATTTGGCACCCAGATTGTATTCTGAAACTGCTTCATAAATCAAACCCTCAGATAGTTGCACCGGTTTTCCCGCGTTGGGTTTTTCCGGGGATATTAGTCCAAAAACAACGATGTCACTTGTGTGTTTGTTTCTGTTTCCTTCAGTTGATGATCTGTAATGTGTTGAGCATGCACTTGTATTTATTTCCAGTATTTACATGGTAAATAACTTGTTAATTAACAGAACAAGTAGGTAGGAATAAATCAGTGAAGTGCATGACGGGTTTCTAACGGGTTAGACTTAGAAATTCCAACATGGTATCGGAGCGTGGTTGCAAATCACAGGAGAACTGAGGACATCAGCCGAGTAGAGTAGCAGCAGCAAAAAATAGTTGTCTTGAGTGACAGAAGTTGTTCCTAGCAAAGAAGTAGCAAGGAAGGGGTGACGCAGTGCTTGCGTCATCAAGTTTGAGTCGGGAAGAGGATCATCGCAGTGGCAGAGGGGAGCAGACTCGACCTACACAGTGCCCGGTTATCTTTCTCAACCAAGAAGGATTGACGCTCGTGGCTAGGAGGTGCGGATTTTGCTGGTGTCAGGATTGCGCAGAGCCTAGGAGCTCTAACCTTCAATTTGTTGGGGTTTAGAAGGTTGTGGATAAGTTGTAGAGTGGAGCTGGAGGGGTACTGTAGTCAAAACAGTACCTAACAGGGCAAGGCCAAGGAGGAGGGAGTTGCTACCGAGGATTTCTAGCCGAGAAACCCGGATCAGTGGCGCACCTGCACTAGCGATCAGGGTGGGGGCATCTCGACATTGGCAGAAGAGTTTCCAAGAGGGAAATCGAGGCTCAGAGGGAGTCATACCGAGAACTTCCAGGAGGGAAGTAGAGGAGCAGCAAGATGGCGATGAACGGGTTAAGAGACCAGGATAGACTAGACGAAGCCTCAAAATTCGTAGTTTGAAAGGCCAGAATCCTATCCGTTCTAGAAAGGAATCGTGTCAAGCACTTCGCCTTGAGGACGATAACTATCCCAGTTGACCCAGCTGATAACAACAAGTACGAGGAGGCAATGGCGAGGGCGAAGAGCATCATCCTTAACGGGGTCAAGGACCATGTAGTACCACATTGCCGAAAAGGAACAGCAAATGAGATGTGGGAGGCCCTAAAGAAATTGTACCAGCATACTTTTGTGCAGAGAAGGATGTTACTACAAAATCAACTGCAATCATACCAGACGCAGAAGGGAGAACAGATCAACCCCTTCCTCGGTCGATTGAAGGAGATCAAGGATCAGCTGAATTCCACAGGGTCCATGCCGGATCCAGAATTGATGGTGAGAATAGCCCTGAATGCAGCCTCAGAAGACTGGGAGGTGTTTGTCCAGAGTATACTGGGCAGGGCGACCCTTCCAGATTGGGAGGAAATGTCGGCTACTCTTCGCCAAGAAGAGATCAGAAGGTTGAGCAAGGCAAGGAGCAACCGCAAGGGGATCAAAATAAAGGAGGAGGAAGAGGAGGATGCTGCCCTAGCATCTGAGGGAAAGCAAGAGAAACGGAAGAAGAAAGACCTCTCCAAGGTCAAATGCTTCCACTGTGGGGAGCTGGGTCATTATGCGACCCAGTGTCCAAGGAAGAAGAGCAAGGGAGAGGCCTCCAAGACCAAAGTTGCGCCAGCAAGGGCAGAGAAGGAAGTGGAGACAAACGATGACTGTGCCATGAGTGCACACACACCACTTGAGCAGAAGTGGGGAGACATCGTGCTGTAGTCAGACGGACTACAGGCGATAAGAGGCACGATCCTTGAGGTACCCAGCCTCTTGAAGTAGACCTTGCTACAGAGCCCCAAAGAGGAGTAGCAGTACTGAGGATGACAGTAGAGATGGGTGCGGATGGAGCGACAAAGGGAGCTACAGTGCAGGATTCCCAGAACAACATGAGGCAGCAGTGCGAGAAGCACGAGAGTGTTGCACTAGTGCAAGATGGCACAGAGAGGTGTGCAACGGTGCGAGATGCACAGAGTTGTTGCAGCAGCGCAGAGGTCAGAGAGGGAGCACTTGTCAGTGACAAAGAGAGCTTCAGCACAGGGGCGTCTCTAGCCTGACAAAGATGTCAGAGTTGGGAGATCAGTTACTTACTTCTCAGTAACTGAGTTGCAGTGCAGCTGTTAGCAGTGATAGTGTTATAGGCAACACGATGCAACATGATGAGAGGAGTTGCAATGTAGATGTAGCAGTGGCAGTCGCAGGGCCATGGGCAACAGCACGGATGCAAAGGGAGTTGCAGTACGGATGCAGCAGTGGCAGTGGCAGGGCCATGGGTAGAGTACAGGATGCAGCAATGCAGAGGATGTTGGGCAGCAGGCCTAGCATCAGCACAGGGACCGATGCCAGATGATCAGGGTGATGCTCAGTGAGGAGTATTACTAGAGCACAGTCCTCACTAAGAGGGAGTGTTGATTTGGGGTAGTATCGGATGTGCTCTAGCCATAAAAATTGGTGGAGAGGCTAAGGGACATGAGATCTCCAATACCCAAAAAGGGTTTGCACAGATTCGAAACAGTTTGGGAGATATTAAAATAATTAATATTTTTAATGGAGTCCCTAAGTCTAAACTTAGGGAAAAGAAAATATTAATGTGAATTAATATAAAACTATGTTAGAATGGTCCAAAAGTCATGGATCAAGCCAAATCTAATCTTAGTCGTTGATTAGGGACTTAATCTCGGCCGTTGATTTGTCAACGAGAAAAGTATAAGAGGAGGTTTGAGGGCCACTTGGAGAACACACCAAGAGATCAAAAATTCGACTTTCTGGGGCTGGGTTTGCTGAGAAAGTTGAGAGAGTGATCAGAGTTGCAACTGAGGGCAGTGAATACATAAGCAGAGAGGCAGAGATAGCACCGGAAGGATCAGCGAGGATCACTTGGAGAACACACCAAGAGATCAAGATTTCGACTTTCTGGGGTTGGGTTCGCTAAGAAAGTTGACAGAGTGATCAGAGTTGCAACTAAGGGGCAGTGAATACAGAAGTAGAGAGGCAGAGATAGCACCAGAAGGATCAGTGCAGTCGCGGGAGAGAGGGACGCAGAAGTAGCCAAGGGTTCACAGAGAGCTAGCTAGGGCTCATGCAGAGGCAGCAAGGAGCTACGTTGTGCCTCAGAGGGCCAGAGGACTGACGCAGTGCCTCCAAAGGCTGACACAGTGGTGACGCTGGGCTAACACTGGGCCAGAGAGAGGCTGACGTTGGGGTTTCGTGGGGCAGATTGGAGCTATGGAGCTGTCGGAGTGTTTATCTAGGGTTTCAGCCGGAATATCTGCTTCTGAGTAGAGAGGTACTACTGCCGATATTTTTCTTTGTTAGGTGAGCTGGATTTCGCAACCAGATTGTATTTTGAAACTGCTTAATAAATCAAACCCTCATATAGTTGCACCGATTTTGCCGCGTTGGGTTTTTTTGGGGACATTAGTCCAAAAATAACGCTGTCACTTGTGTGTTTGTTTTTGTTTCCTTCAGTTGATGATCTGTAATGTGTTGAACATGCACTTGTATTTATTTCCAGTATTTACATGGTAAATAACTTGTTAATTAACAGAACAAGTAGGTAGGAATAAATCAGTGAAGTGCATGAAGGGTTTTTAATGGATTAGACTTAGAAATTCCAACACTACGGCATCTCACCACAAGCCTGTTGTAATCACTTTGGGGTTGATGGACAACCAAGGATAATTACCATTCAAATACTGCCCAATATGGAACAGCAGCGAAGAATTCAGAAAATTAATTTCAAAAGTATGGTCTCAGAAGGTCATGGGATCGCCCTACTTCGTGTGGGAAACCAAGCTTACAAAATTGAGAAAGGAATTGAAAATATGGGCTAAAGAAAATGAAAAACGAAATGAAAAAAGAAGGGCAGAGCTAATAAAAAAGATGGAGAACTTACAAGAGGCAAAGGGAAACAAGGAGAAGGACAAAGAGGATCATCTTCAGGAAAATGAACTTTTTTGGGAAATATATAGAGAAAACCAAAAAGAAGAAGAAGAGGCGAGATTAAAGTCAAGAAGCCTATGGTTAAAAGCAGGGGATAAAAACACAGCATTTTTTCACAATTCTACGAAAAATAGAAGAGCTAGAAAACAGATTGATAAAAATTATGTCGATGGACAGGAAATTAGAGGAGCAAAGGAATTAAGAAAAGAGGCACACAACCATTTTAAAAACCTTCTAACAGCAAATGGAGAAGTAGCAGATTATGACAATTTTCTGCAGCATATTCCAAACAAGATAAATGAAGGACAAAACGCAAAAATTATGAAAGAAATCTCAGAAGAAGAAATAGAGGCAACAGTTTGGAGTCTCCATCTGGATAAGGCACTGGGCCCGGATGGCTTCACAATTGCTTTCTATAGGCAGCATTGGCAAATAATAAAAAAGGACTTATTAAGAATGGTAAGAAATGCATTCAAAAACAAAAAAAAAATGGGGGGCAACACCAAATCTTCTTATCTGGCATTAATACCAAAGGATGTTAATCCCTCCACTTTCAGTAGATTTCAACTAATCTCCTTGTGCAACTCTTCCTATAAAATAGTAACGAAGATTATAGCCAACAGAATAAAGAAAGTTCTCCAGGAGATAATTTCGAAAAATCAAGGAGGTTTTGTACCAAACAGAGAGATCATAGATAATGTATTGGTGGTCCAGGAAGCTATCCATTCAAGCATGCTAAGAAAAGAAAAAGGAATTATTATAAAATTAGATATGGCCAATGCTTTTGATAGGGTAAGTCTCCCCTACCTCATGGTTGTTTTAAAGAAATTTGGTTTCTCAAAGGAAATCATTGAGGTTATTAAGGCTCGCATAACTGATCCGTGGATAGCACCATTGATAAATGGAAGACCTAGTGACTTCTTCCAAAGCTCCAGAGGATTGAGGCAGGGATGCCCTCTCTCTCCTTTTTTATATATAACAATGGCTGATACGTTAAGTAGAACTTTGGAAAAAAGAAGACGAGAAAGAACTTTAATTGGCTTGCAACTCTTGAATGGAATTAAAAGCATCAATCATTCCCTGTTTGTTGATGTCACTCTGTTGTTGGGAGGTGCTTCATGCATAATTGCCCAAAGATTTAAAAAAATCATTGACAACTTTATGGAGGTCTTTGGGGGCCTCTTAAACAATGCCAAGTTCAAAATTTATGGCTGGAACACTACACGCCACACCATGCAAAGAATATCTCAAATTCTTGAGATTCCTATACAGGCAAGTTGAAACCATTTCTTCTATCTTGGGCTACCCATATCCAAAGAAAATCTTAAGGCTAAGTTGTGGAGTAAACAAACTGAAAAAATGAAAGAGAAAATTCAAAATTAGGGAATGATGTGGCTGAACATGGTAGGTAGGGTGACCCTAATTAAAGCTATGCTCAATGCGCTACCAATCTACCAATATGCCACTATTTTAGCCTCGGCCAGTATTCACAAGCAAATGGAATTAATCATAATACGTTTCCTCTGGCAGGGAGGGAAAAAAGAGACCAAAAAATTCAGTTTGATAAAATGGGATCATGTAACCCTGCCCTATGAGAAAGGAGGTTTATCTATAAGGCTGCCCGGTTTGATGAATGTTGCCCTAGGGGCTAAAATCATATAGAGAATGATCACCGGAAAGGACAGCTAGTGGAAACAAACTTTGGCCTCAAAATATATGAAGCATCAAAGAACAAACTTGTTGGTTGAAAGTGTTCCAATAAGGCCGTGCACGCAGGTTTGGAAGCTTGTTAAGAAAATGATACCAACATTCAGCAAACACACCTCAAAAATGCCAGGCAATGGTAAAAATATCAAGGTATGGAAAGACAGAATCATGGGGAAGGAACCTTTAAATTACCTTCAAAGTTGTGAAGAGATAAAAAATTGAATGAAGGCAGAAGGATAACTACTCTACACTCCATATCTCGTTGGGAAAATAGGATCTGGCAAGACTGGTATATACCAAATATCCCTCCATATCTAAAAAGTCAATGGGACATCCTACTGCACCACCTCAAAGGATCAACCCCAATGAGCATGGAGGAGGAAGATAAAAAAATATGGGATCCAAGTGGAGGAAGCTACACAGTCAAGACCAGATATACTGCTCTACAAGCTCAACAAAATGAACAAGACTGGGCTCCTTGGAAATCCATATGGAAAACAGAAAGTCTGCCTAAAATTAAAATATTTAGTTGGACACTTTTAAAAGGGAAAATCCTCATTGCTGAAAACCTCAAAAGAAAAGGATTCTCCGGCCCATCAAGGTGTCTGATGTGTTTAAGGGAAGAAGAATTTATTCAACACCTCTTCTTGGATTGTATTGTTACTAAAGAATGCTGGAAGCAACTAACTAGTCCCTTGGAAGTGGAACTCAATTTTTCTAGAACATTCAATGAATTCTTTATAAAATGGAAAAAAATATATCCCTACTCGACAAAGAATAAGCAAACCATTAAAAGGTTTTGGGAAAGCCTTCCATCTGTACTTTGTTGGCAAATATGGCTCTCAAGAAACAAAAGCATTTTCAAAGATTAGGTTCCAAAAATTGGAAAGACACTGTCAAAAACTTGGGGACTTACCTCTGAATTCTTAAATATGAAGGGAGCAACAGCAATTGACAATAGTCTTCTACAGCAAGAAGAAAGGCACTGGATCAGCAGGGCAATGATAAGAAATAATGGAAATATTAATCCCAGGGATAGACCTCCAACACAGAACTGGAAAATCAGATTAAATGAGGAAGAGTTTATAACTTGGAAAGGAAATCAGAATAGGTTCTGTCTCTTTTTTGACGGGGCCTCCAAAAATAATCCGGGCAGAGTAGGAGCTGAAGGGAACAGCAATGAACCAGGAGGGGCAATGTTGGTCTCCTATGAGTGGGGTCTGAGAGAAACCTCAAATAACAAGGTAGAGGCATACAGTTTGCTAATGGGATCCAAGATCCTTAAAAAAAAGGAGATCAAAGACCCAATAATTCTGGGGGATTCAGCAATTATAATTGAAGCAACGGTAAGTAGAAGAAATCCCTCAAATGCAGCCATGAATCGAATTTTTAAAAGAATCCGGCACCATCTGGCAGGTTTAGGTAACATTACATTTAAGCACATTCTGCGGGAAAACAATAACACAGCAGATCACTATGCAAACATGGCAGTGTCCAGGAAAGAAGAAGAAACAAGAGAAAATATGGAGGTGTATCATACATAGATTCCTTAATGACTGAACCTCAATGATCATCATGACAAAAAACACTCTTCGCCAAGCAAATTTGAAGTTCAAAACGAAGCAGATACGAAGGACCAGTATCAATCACTGTAAAGATATTCTTTCAGCTAAAAAATCACGGAGGTCTTGTGACTCCAAACAAAATATCCTGCACAAAACAAGCCTCAGTCACAGCTCGAAGATCAATGTTGTAAAGCCAATAATGCCTCTTCAGATAAGCACGATTTCCAATCTTTATGATTATGATTCTTATCTTGCCCTCTTATCGCCTTTAAATCTCGGGCCTTCCTTATCCTCTCACATTCTCAGACTTTCCATCGCTCTTTTCGTAGCCTCTGTTTATCACCACCCACCTTGCCTTTCTGATTTCATAATCCAGCAAAGCATTCTAGGCACTTCTCTTAATGAAATCTCTGCATCTTACCAGTGCGATCCCTCTCCTCCATCACGTGCTCAGATAGCTGATCATTCTCTACCAAATGCACACAACCTGTGGGACAGTCATCCTCTGTTCTGTAAGTATCCGGAGTGCCTGAGCTTCACAAATCTTGAGCTCGGTTCCGTTTCTTCCTTACATTATCAAGCTATAAGTGCAGTCAAGTTCTGTTCTCTTGGTTTATCTCAGATCCTTTCATCAGTACATAGAGGGAAAATAAATCAGCTAGGCTACAGCAAGAAGATTCAGGGGTGTCATTTATTCAAGGGCATAAGAAGCTTAGCAAGGTCCTGTACAAGGAGAAATTTCAGGAAGCAGCACTACATCACAGAGAACCAAATTGTGTCTCTCAGGAAAGTTGAAGGCCCTCTAGAAATGGAGTTCAATCCAGTGGAGAAAGCCTCCCAAAATGACATTTGTACCACCTGCAAAGCTAATAAGTTCATGATTGGTAAAATTAAATAAACAATTCAAGATCTGAGATTTGAAATGAAGGCTGAGAATAGCTATCAAAAGAGGCAGTTTGAGAGCCAGAAGGCAGAAATTACTGCACTCAAAAACAAATGTGTTCACCTGGAGGAGATGGTTACCTATCTCAAAAACTTCACACTGAGCCAGGAGGGAGAAAATTCAACTTATCAAAGCAACAAGCAGAGGTCTCAGCAAGACCATTCAGTGAATCAATACTAATCAGTCTTTAAGTGTTTTAAAAGTTTCTATGTAATATGATATGCAAATGTATCTTGTCGTTATTCCAGTTTGTAAGGAAATATGCCAGAGTAGTAATAGGAACCTCTAGAATTTTGGGAATCATGCTTATAAGCTTCAGGGACTGCGTTCCCATCATCCTCTCCTATGGCATGATTTCAGTCAGTCTCAAATGTAATAGGAGCTAGCTCCTTCTTCTCTTTTGGAAATATAATTGATCTTGTCAAAAAAAATGGATTGGGTTACAGCAAAACCTGCATTTAATAGCATAAAATAACTTGGACCTCATAAGTTAGACTTTGCATTTGTCTAAACTGAAAAAGAAAAATATGATTTTATATGCAATTTTAAACTACCTTTTTAGGGTTGATGTCTAGGGTTTTGTAGTTGTTTTATGTCTTTTCAGCCATTGAAAATTTGTTGCAACTTATTTCCTTATTTACTCATCCATAGTCATTGCATATTTATTGTTTATCATCATTCATAGGCTTTTGAATAATTGCTGCTATAAATTTCACATGTTGTATATTGTCGTCTTAAACCCTAATTTATAACAGCAATTGATAATTTAATGGTAGTATGTGTTTGGGATCTATTTGAGCCTCTTGATTACTGTTTAAACCCTCTCAATTTAGCCATAGCTCCTATGAACTCATTACCTTGAATTGTCTCTCAGCTCACCCAGAGCCCTACCTTGTTGAATGTCATCTTTTGGTGTTTTATTTAGTGGAACCATTGGAGGGTATTTAGCCCAGGAATCCTTAGATCAGTTAATCTCTGAGATCTGTTGCGGAAAGCTCCCTTGTGGGGATAATATCCATCCACAAAACAGAGGGTAAACAGTTACTAAGGTGACAGTGGTGGCTGATCCCATTGTTGCCTTTAACCTAAAATGCCTAGTGAGGCTTTGCACTAAGGTGATGGATTTTATGGTAAAAAACCTAAAGAAGGCAGTAATAGTACCAACATCTTTCAAAATTTGCAGCGTCATGAATCTGTACTACAATAGCACAAGCCTAAGTTGAAGAGTGCAACCCTAGAGACAGAATTTTTTTACAAAATAAATGAGAAAGATAGCACTGGGCTTGAAAAAGTGTTTTAAACCCAAGAAGAGATGATTCAAAAACCCTAGTTTCACAGTCCTTGGGGCAATACCACTAGTCGTAAAACTCCAAATCAGTTGCTGGAAAAATCAGATTTGGAAACACTATCTCCACAGCCCTTAAGGCAATGCCACTAGCCAAAATCTCTGAATAAGTTGTTGAAAAAATTAGTTCTGAAAGCCCCAGTTCCACAAGAATTGGGGCAATGACACTAGCCAAAATATCTGAATCAGCAATTGGAAAAAGAAAAACCAGATCAGGAAACCCTAGTTCTATTATCTATAGCTCTCAAGCCAAAGCCGCTGGCCAAAAATTTCTAGATCTGCTGTAGAATGCACAAATATATAGAGGGTGTACAAGGATCTAGGTTGATAGAGTGGTAGGACACCATTTTGAGGTGAAATCTGTTAAACAAAACACTAAATCAGCAAAAAGAAAACACCAGCAAGAAATCAACACTAAGAAACCTACAAATTCATGGAAAGTCTTAAAAAACTAGTGTAGCTTCCCATAGGTGAGGCAGCCAGTCAAGAAAATTCTAGATCTATCCAAGGAAAAATGCCCAAGTAAAACATCAGGGAACCCTTAATGTTCGGCACTTCGGCCTTCTACAAAAGGTTTCCAAAAAAGGCATAAAACATGTTCAAAAACAGCCTTAAACGGGGCACCCTTCTCCAGCAAATAATAACACCATAAAAACAGCCCTAATACTCTTCAAGTTAGGGTTTCTTCCCCATCTGAGGGCTGAAACTCAAATGATACCAGCATGAACAGCCAAGAAAAATGCTGACCAGAAACAAAATGAGTAGGAGGTGGCTCACACCCACATGAAAACCCATTGAGGTTACGAGAAATGAAAGGATCTTATAAAACGACCAACAAACCTTCGAACCTGCAATTAAAGAAGAGAAAACACATAAAGATAACGAGGCACAAGGATCACAACAAGAAAGCAAGAGCGTGCAATGGTATATGATGTCCGTAGGCTTAAACATTTTCAGAGAGAGCAATAGCTTAGCATGGTGATTTACAAATGATGCTTAAGTGTGTTTATACACATTTCAAGTCAGGCACCTTCCCCAAGAGGGGTTATGGACCCACATTAGATTGACTAGGTTAACCTTAACCATGCCCTAGAATTACAATAAATGGGCATAACCTGGCCTTAGCCACATAAATTAATGATCAAATGGATCTGTCTTAGCTATAGGTGAAGATTAAGCCATTCTCGACAACTGGTTATCAAAAACTCACAAGTTACACACAAGTCAAAGTTTGACTCACAAGTAACTTGTGCACGATTTTGACTCCATCAATAGCGAGTTTCTTTTGACTCTACTCAATTTAAGCACCATGACAGGCAGGATTTGCAAGTCGAGGCCATACCTAATAAGCCCTGTTACTATAATATGTTTTTAATACATGTACAAACACAGATATCAATGTGTTGTGTTGGTGTCTATCGCCATCCTAAACATCTCTCTCATTAAATCTCACTCCGTACTAAGCCTCGTAGAAGTACCATAACGCAAGTGCAGTAAATCAACAAAACCTACAAGATACTGTAGGTAGAAATTCTAATTAACTCTCTATTGCTAGTTCAAAATTCATGGCTTTTAAGAGAAAAATAATCATACTATAAAAGTAGTTCGTTAATTACCAAATGAAGAAAAGAGGTATAACAAAAATGTTAATTTATGGTATGTTCTATGCTTATAGCAGTTTACTTATCTTTCTTATTGTTATCTACAGATTAGAAATCACATGTACATAAAGTAAAGTGCAGATAGAACATTAAACGATCGACAAAAAACAAGCCAAGACAAGAGACAAAAGATGTGGCGGCTAGTCAGGGACAAACCCCAATGTGGGGAAACCCTTTGATCAAATCTTCCTTTATCTTCAATAATCCAGCAGAGAGAAATAGTACATAAATCTGATTTACATCAATAGTAGCAAACCCCAGATCAGCCCTAAACTAGGGCAGCAAAACCTAGATCGAACTTGTCAAGTCTCCACTAGTGAGTCGTTCACCGTGCACCAGTCCAAGACTTTGTCGTGCACCAGTGCAAGATTTCGCCATGCACTAGTGCAAGATTTCGCCGCACACCAGTCCAAGATTTCGCCACGCACCAGTGCAAGATTTCACCGTGCACCAGTGAGAGAGAGAGAGATGTGATGATCAGTGTGTGTGTCAAAATGAGGAAAAGACCTCCTGAATTTATACACAACTGTTGATGATTGAATAGATGCGACTATTGGGCTTTTGAGCTTACATGAGTTGTTGGTCAGCTTGATAATTATTCCATAATCAAAATAAATTTATATCTAATCTCCATAAATACTTATCGAAATCGGATGATCTTTAGATCAATCCTACACCTCTCAACGAGAGGGATCTAATAAAAATATTATCAGCCATGAATAAGATGACCCACATGGAGTTTGGCCCTAGTTGCCAATTTTAACACTCCCTCTCAACTAGGGAGAACTCCATCAGCAATTCGTCTGTCAGTCGCTACTATTCATCCATCAAATGTACTGCCCTGTACAGCTTGACCCCTGCTCTACTCTACTCTATCTTGCCTGCTCTGCTCTGTTATGTTCTGCCCTGTTATGAGCTGCTCTGCTCTGCTTTGTTATGTTCTACTCTGCTTTGTCCGAATTATGAAGACGAAGAAATGATCGAGGATGTATCATACTGACTCAAAGTCAGTCTCAAAGTGTGTACCACCAGTCCCAGACCAGTCTCAACCGACCCGAAGTCAGTGTCATAGTGAGCACAACTCCTACCACTGGTCCCAGACCAGTATCATCCTCCACTGACTCAAAGTCAGTTTCAGAGTGTGTACCACTGGTCCCAGACCAGTCTCAACCGACCCGAAGTCAGCGTCATAGTAGGTACCACTCCTACTAGTCCTAGACCAGTCCTCCACTGACCCGAAGTCAGTCTCAGAGTATGTACCACTAGTCCCAGACCAGTCTCAACCGACCTGAAGTCAGCATCATAGTGGGTACAACTCCTACCACTGGTCCCAGATCAATGAAGGTCATCCTAGCATAGGGAGTACAGTAGATACAGCAATGCGTCCATCGATACTACTATGGTCCCTATCCTCATTTCCCTGCTCATTGATCAGATGAGAGGTACTTCCCATGAGTCCCAGATTGGATGGGTAGGATGCCTCGACAGGAGAACTAATCAATCCTGTCCTCACAAGAGAACTAATCATCCTGCTACACAATTGTCATGGAGAACACATCATCCAGACCTCACAGGAGAACTAATCATCCTGCTACATAATCGTCATGGAGAGAAACACAATCATCGCGCCAGACCTCACAAGGAAACTAATCATCTTGCTAACATAACATCATCGGAGAACACATCACTCCAGACCTCCACACAGGAACTATCCATCCTGCTCAATAGCTCGCCACGGGGTGTTACAAGGAAAGTTTGAATTCTTTACCTGTGGTCATATGTTGCTCCAACGAAGTACCGTCGCACCCCCCCCCCGGAGCTATAAAGAGCTCCATACAGTCACACAAGGACGCCTCATCAGAGGTTCCTGACACGACACCCCATAGTTCTTTAGGCAATAGCTGCCAATCTTCTCTTGGTGATTGCTCTTCCTCTTGCTCTTGCTCGAGCTTTGTCTCTCACTCAGCTCTGATACCATGTTAAATATTATGGTATGTTCCTATTGCTTATAGCAGCTTTCCTTATCTTCTTATTATTACACCAAATTAGAATCAACAATGTACAAAGTAAAGTTGCAGACTAGAACATTAAACGATCGACAAAAAAACAAGCCAAGACAAGAGACACAAGATGTGGCGGCTAGCCAGGGACAAACCCCAATGTGGGGAAACCCTTTGATCAAATCTTCCTTTATCTTCAATAATCCAGCAAAAAGAAATAGTACATACATCTGATTTACATCAGCAGCAACAAACCTCAGATCATCCCTAAACTAGGGCAACAAACCCTAGATCGAACTTGTCAAGTCTCCACTGGTGAGTCGTTCACCGTGCACTAGTCCAAGATTTCTCCGCGCACCAGTGCAAGATTTCGCCACGCACTAGTGCAAGATTTCGTCGCGCACCAGTCCAAGATTTCGCTGTGCACCAGTGCAAGATTTTGTCGTGCACCAGTGCAAGATTTCGCCGCGCACCAATGAGAGAGAGAGATGTGATGATCAGTGGGTGTGTCAAAATGAGGAAAAGACCTCCTGTATTTATACACAACTGTTGATGATTGAATAGATGCGACTATTGCGCTTTTGAGCCTACATGAGTTGCTAATCGACTTGATAAGTATTCCATAATCAAAATAAATTCATATCTCCATAAATACTTATCGGAATCGAATGATCTTTAGATCAATCCTACACCTCTCAACGAGAGGAATCTAATAAAAATATTATCAGCCATGAATAAAATGACCCACATGGAATTTGGCCCTAGTTGCCAATTTTAACAAAAAACAAATCCACCCCATTTTATTCTCAATGTGATCTACCATGCTCAATGACATAGGTTTCAAAGGAACAATGTCAGGTGCAAATCTGATCTGCAATTGATAGGAGGTGAAGCTTAGAGAGCCTCACTTCTCAGTTGGATTTTCCAAAACTTTGCTCAAAACTAATGAATCAAAGTTCAAACACAATCACGCAAAATAAGATAGAAGACGCTAGCATTCACTTGTATTATCATGAGGCTTGCTAGCCTTTTAAAGAGATTTACAAATCCATATTTAGAACTTGCCTCCTTTGTTGTCAATTGCCAAACAAGAAAAAGCTAGATACATATTTTAGATATTGTTTTTCTTGATTTAAGTTGCCTAGGACTAGATGTTTCCTTCCTCATTAGATGTTGCTTGCATAGCTTGGGGTGGGAGGGCGCGTCTCCAAATGAACTCGAGCCGAATGTTGCTATGTTGATCGTTGATGAAGTAGCAGTGGCCTAATAGCTTGGGGTGGGAGAGCACGTCTCCAAATGAACCCAAACCGGATGCCGCTATGTTGAATGTGAAGTAGGTGCCTACTAAAGTAAGGTGGTAGGGCACATCTCTAAAGGTAACCCACTCCGAATGTTGCTCCTAATATAAAGATTCATGGATTCTGGGTGGGGTACATAACCAGGGCAAATCAGAGATATACCAATTGATCTATACATGTGTTGCAAATTTGTAACAAAAGAGGCCATGGGTGTTGTAGATGTTCTGATGAGGCAAAGGAACTGAGACTAAAAAAAATGAGTAGATGGGCCTTAGTTATGCATGTTTCTTCTATGTGGTGGCAATATGTTGAATAGTTGAGAGGAAGTAACCACCAAGACCTCCAAAATATGATTAGTAGAGTAACATATGTGGGAAACATGAGATGGCATTCGAAATAAATAATGCTTAAGAAAAATAAACTAACACGTTGCGGGGAACCTATAGCACCTGGAAAATAGGGAGGATGCTAGTAGAAAGAAACAAAAAAAAAAATCAGGCCCTATGGAGCGACTTGCTCTGATACCAATTGATCTGCAATTGATCGGAGGTGAGGCTTAAAGAGTCTCACCTCTCAGTCGGATCTTCCAAAACTCTGCTCAAAACTAATGAATCGAACACAATCACGCAAAATAAGATAGAAGACTCTAGCATTAACTTGTATTATCATGAGGCTTCATAGTCTTTTAAAGAGATTTACAAATACATATTTAGAACTTACCTCCTTTGTTGTCAATTGCCAAACAAGAAAAAGCTAAATACATATTTTAGATATTGCTTTTCTTGATATAAGTTGCCTAATACTAGATGTTTCCTTCCTCATTACATGTTACCATTATGAGCCAGGCAGCCTGGCTGCCCAAAATCCCTACCGGTGCAATTTTGGCAAAGTAATGTCCCTTATGCACATAAGCCAAAGGAAGTCGGATGTTTGTGACTCGGCCCCTCGGAATATATATAAGAACCATAGAATTTATGATTATCAAATGTATGCAGCAGAATTCAATGTAATCTTCTTCAAAGAAACAACGTTCATGGGAAGAAAAATAGAACTTGGGCTTACCAGAGATATGCAGCGAGATTGAATGTAGCCCTATTCAGCGGAACGAGGTACTTGGGAGGCTCCAACACAGTCAGAATATCCAGCTCGTCAAGATAAACTTTCGTTCCATCGGAAAGTATTCTGTAAGGTTTCTCTTCTTGTTCATCCTCCTGTGGCCTGTTCATACCAATTTCCTTACTAAAATTCCCTTCTCTTCTGAAATCATTGTGTAAAGCCCAGACCGCAATTCTTCTAACGTTTAGAGGCTTCGGAAGTTTTCTCGTGCCATGACCCAGTACAGCCTTTGCTGTAAAAT
>APFE031042117.1:0-36195 GCA_000404065.3 Pinus taeda
TATTAAATATTAAAGAAGAAAAATTTAATATAACTAAAGAGTTAAGATAATTAAGAATTTGTGTACTCAAAAAGGAAAATATAATCTGATGATGAACAACCTAATAGTGGAATCAAAAAAATTGTGGGTGAAGAAAGAGAGATATTAAAAGACAAAGATAAAGAAGGAAGTGAACGAGAAAAATAATCTTGAAATTCAAATACTAGTTGGTAAAGAGGCTGGAATATAGACTATAAGATTAAATACTAGATCCTCTAGTCACTTAACTTTGTTTTCTACAATTGAACCTCAAAATGTGCATCAAGAAAGAAAAGATGAGTGTCGGATTAGAATCATGAATGAAGAACTTAACCAAATAGAAAAGAATCATACATGGGATTTAGTTGCCCCCCTGTGACCCCCACCTCGTGCGTGGGTAGTCGTGGAAAAAATAGGAAGTTTGATGGCAAGGATCTGGTAACATGGATACTGCAAATGGAGCAGTTCTTTAATCTACACTATGTGTAAAACAAAAGTAAAATGTGCATTGCATCTTTATATTTAGAACCGAATCAATTTATATGACATCGATGACTTTGTTCTCGTAAAGAACTATTCACTTAGATCATTTTTACTAAGAAATTATTAACACATTATGATGACACAAAGAGAAACTTTCTTTAGACAATTGATAAATCTCAAACAAAAGGGTTCAGTTGGGGAGCACATTGAAGATTCCCAAAAATTGAATATCAACCTAGCTGATATTCTAAAGGAGCATATGATTTATATCTTCATAGGGACTTTAAATGATAACATCCAACATGAGGTCAAATTTAAGAATCTAAGTCATTGGAGAATTCATTTAAGGTGACAAGAAAAGATGAAAGCAAAATTATGGCAACAAGGAAGACTACCACTCACAACTATAAAGATGGAAGTGTTGTTTCTCCTAGCCTCCCATAACCTACAAGGTTGAAATGACAACAAAAGGAAGAAAAAAGAGGAAAAGAGCTTTGTTACACTTGTGATAGAAAATACACTAAAAGTCAGAAGTGTGCTAAGAAGAAATTATTCTACATAGATTGTGAAGAGCAGGAAGAAAATGAACAAGAAACATCAAAAGAAGAAGATATACACCAAGAACCAAACTCAGGGGTTGAAAAATAAGAAATGAATCTAGCCATATCTTGTAATGCATTGCCAAGAATTACCGCTCCTCAGATTGTCAAGATAGAAGGATACATTAAGAAGAAAATGGTAATATTGCTAATTGATTTAGTTAGTACACATAATTTTATTCATTTTAAGATATCCAAGGAATTGAATTTCTTTTTATATCCATCACCAAAGTGTCAAGTGATTGTTGCAAATGAAGTAACAATAAATTTCTCAAGGAAGTGCCATAATATCAAACTAACCATGGGAGAATATGTATTGAATAGTTCATTGCTTTCCATTCCAATGGGTGGTCCTAATGTTGTATTAGGAGTCCAATGGTTACAATCTTTTGGGACGATAGCTTTTAATTTTCAAGATTTTTTTTTGAATTTTTTATGGGAAGGAAAGGAAATTTAATTAAGTGATATCAAAAGGAAACATATGAAGATAATTATATCTAATGGCATGACAAATATTTTGAAGAAGGAACAACGAGGGGTAATTGTGCAATTATGATCACTAGATGTTCAAACATCTAAGTCATTTGTTTCTATAAAACTCCAATGAGTCCTTGACAATCATTCCAATGCATTTGAGACTCCTAAAGGTCTCCCACCTATTCACAAGCATAATCATGCTATTCACTTGATTCCCATATGAGTGAAATTTAACATATGGTTGCAAAAATTCTAGAGTTAGGTATAATTCAACCTAGCGAAAGTTCCTTCACTTCTCTATTAGTCTTGATGCACAAGAAGGATGGATCATGGCATATGTGTCTGGATTATAGAGAGCTCAACAAGCTTGCTATTAAAGATAAATATTTCATTCCTGTCATTGATGAATTGTTGGGTGAGCTACATGGCTCAATTTACTTTACTAAGCTAGATGTTCACTCAAGATATGATCAAATTAGAATGAATATAGAAGACATTCCAAAAACAACATTAAGAACTCATGAAGGTCATTATGAATTTTTGGTCATGCGTTTTGGTCATACTAATGGATCTTCCACATTTCAAGGTTTGATGATTTCCATTTTGAAACCCTTCCTTAGAAAATTTGTGTTGGTATTTTTTGATGATATGCTAATCTACAACAAGTCTTGGAAAGATCATCTTCAACATGTTGACAAGGTGCTCAAACTATTGGAGGAGAAACAATTGTATGCAAAACCATCCAAATGTTTCTTTGGGGTATAAGTAGTGGAATATTTAGCTCATATTGAATCTCATGAGGGTGTTAAGATAGACCCTAACAGAATTAAAGCCATAAATGAATGGGAAATCCCCACAACCTTAAGGCATCTTCGAGGATTTCTCGAGTTGATAGGGTATTATCACAAGTTTGTTAATAATTATGGGAAAATAATAGCACCACTAATGACATTACTGATGAAATATGCACTTTTTTAAATTCCAAAAGTAATTAAGGCCTTTGAACATCTTAAAGAGACAATGTGTTGAGCTCTAGTCTTAGCTACATCAAGGTTCACAAAAAGCTTTATTGTGGAATGTGATGCCTCAAGAAATGGATTTGGTGTTGTTTTAATGAAAGAAGGAAGACCCATTGATTTTGAAAGTTTCCCAATGAAGGGAAAGTATTTAAACAAACCTATTTATGAGAAGGAGATGTTGGAAATACTACATGCTCTGAAGAAATGACATCCTTCATTAATCGGAAGACACTTCAAGGTAAACACATATCATGATAGTCTTAAATACTTCTTGGAACAAATATTATCTTCAAAAGAGGATAAAAAAATGGGTCACAAAGATGTTGGGTTATGACCTTGAAATCATCTATAGAAAAGGGAAGCAAATTGTTGTTGTAGATGCACTCTCAAGATGGGATGTGGATGTTGAAGCATTGCTTTGTGCCATTTATATTATCTCACCTGATTGGATAATCGAAGAAAGGGATGAATTGAAGAATGAAGAAGAGGTTTAGACACTCATCAAAAGTTGTAGTAATATCCTAATGCATATGATACATTTATTTGGAAAAATGATTCATTGTGGTACAAATATCACTTATATCTATGTAAGACCTCCCAACTCAAACAAAAGGTTCTTTTGTAATTGCACGCCTCTCCTGTAGGAGGGCACTTAGGATTGTTGAAAACTTACCACAGGGTCAAGATGGATTTTTTTTGGGATGGCCTTAAATATGACATTGAAACGTTTGTGGTAGAATTTTTGGCTTTCCAACAAAATAAACTTGATACAATTAAGAACTATGGTCTTTTACAACCATTATCCATTCCAAGTCAGCGTTGGGAGGAAGTCTCAATGTATTTTATCACAAGTTTGCCCAAGTCTGAAGGAAAGAGTGTCATTATTGTGGTAGTTGATAGAGTTACCAAGTGTGTACACTTTTGTGCACTATCTCATCCTTTCAAATCCATTATAGTCACTACTACATTTGTGGAAATAGTTCAAAAGATACATAGAAACCCAAAGATTATTGTAAGTGATAGAGATCCCATTTTCATTGGAAATTTTTGGATAGCATTATTTTATGTTCTTGCTACTGAATTAGCTCATCTTATCATCCTTAATATGATGGGAAAATTGAGATAGTAATTTTTTTTTTTAGAAGGATATTTTCATTGCTTTGTGTGTGATAAACAAACACAATGGGTAAGGTGGTTACCTATGGTAGAATGGTGGTATAACACTTCTTTCCATACTACAACAAAAATGACCCCATTTATGGCGCTTTATGGATATCATACACCATCCATAACATATTCTTTAAGAGACATTAATAAGGTTCAAGCAGTGGGACATTACATCGAGCATCAACAACAAGTTCTCCAACTCTTAAAGGATAACCTTCTCTGGCACAAAATCAAATGAAGAAATAGGAAGATCAACATCACAGTGAAAGAAGTTTTGATGTGGGTTATTGGGTATTTTTACGGCTAAAACCATACAAAAAATTCCCTTCAATCAATCCAAGAAGGATAATAAATTATCATGCAAGTACTATGGTCCTTACAAGGTATTACAAAGGATTGGTACTATACAAATTGGAGTTGTCTGCGTCTTTGTTAGTACACCAAGTTTTCCATGTTTCATGCTTAAAGAAGGTTATAGGTGACAAGCTCTGAGTTCAAAATATATTTCTAGAACTTGATGAGGAAGGAAAAACAATATTGGAACTTGAAGTAATAAAAAAATAAGAATCTGATAGCTTTGGAATTGATCAATTTCAGAGTATCTCATTAAGTGGGAGAAATTACCAGCTAAAGATTCCACATGGGAGGATGAGTATTTCATACAAAAGCATCCATAATTACTCAAGTTTTGAGGAAAACACTTTTTTGAAGGAGAGGGGCATGTTAGATCCCTATAATACTACTATAGTCTACATATTGTTATTGTTCTGCCCCATAAAAACCTATTATTGTTATTGTTGAGCTCTTACATTATTATTGTTATGTAGGCCCTAATTATATTTTGACCCTTTAGACTTCTATATATACCAAGGAGGTATTGTCATTTGAATCATCCAATAATTGTTCATTTACGTGATGTAAAAGGAGGTTTCCCCCTCGAAGAGAGTTATTTTGAAGTCATTGATGTATTTTTATTTATTTTTGATCTAGTTACATAACATTTGATACTAGGATATGACAAAAATCTTGTTTGTAAGCCAAAAAAGGCTTTGAATGGGATAAAAGAAGCTCCCCGAGCTTGGTACTATCGTCTTGACAAATATATTCAACAATAAGGATTCAAAAAAGGTTCAACAAATAACAACTTATATATTAAAGCAAGAAAAAAGAGAAACTCTTGGTAGTAATGTTTTATGTCGATGATATCATATTTGGTAGCCACGTTAACTCAATGAGCCAAGGGTTCGCATCAACCATGCAAAAAAAGTTCGAAATGTCTCTACTTGGTGAGCTAACATTTTTTCTTGGTTTACAGGTAAATCAAACTAAGCCTTGCTATTTTTCTTTCTCAAACTAAATATCTCAAAGATATCATGAGTAAATGTTGATTAGAAGATTGTAAACCTAT
Source organism: Pinus taeda (assembly GCA_000404065.3). Classification (NCBI taxonomy): domain Eukaryota; kingdom Viridiplantae; phylum Streptophyta; class Pinopsida; order Pinales; family Pinaceae; genus Pinus; species Pinus taeda. The sequence continues at coordinate 5,172 of APFE031042117.1, forward strand.
GGTAATAAGATGTACTCTCATCCAAGATGATGAGTCTCTAAGAATTAATCAATCTAAATATAGGTAAATGAATGGAATTTTACTCTATCTTTTAGGTACTAGGCCAAATATTATGCATGCAGTAGGCATAGTTAGAGGGTTACAGACTAACACTAAAGAGACTCATCTCAAAGTTGTTAAAATTATATTCAAGTATTTGGAGGGAACTTAAGATCTTAGACTATGGTATACTAAGAAAACAAAGTTTACACTTCAAGCATATACTCATGCAGATTAGGTCGACAACATTGATGATTGAAAAAGTATCAGTGGAGGATCCTTCTTGGGACAATTCTTAGTCTCTTGGTTCAGTAAAAAGTAGAGCTCTATTGCCTTATCAACTACCGAAGAAGAATATTTTACAACTACAACCTGTTGTACAAAACTACTCTGGATGACTCAAACACTGAAATATATATAAGTCAATTGTTCACAACTAGTTCCTATTATTTGTGACAATACTAATGCTGTTAGTGTTTCTAAAAATCTATTATGAATTTAAATAATAAGCACAATCCAATAAAGTTGCCATTTTCCTAGAGAGCAATTTCTTTTATAGATTGTATCGCAATAAGAATATATTTGTTCTTCGTCACCCAACAATTCAATCACGATTTATATTCGATTAATGACATTAAATAGTTGTTTATTAGGTAAGCATCTCAATACTTTTTATTGAGTCGAGAGGCTCATTCTATGTGGGGATGTGTAAATTTCTTCCATACCTGTTTAAAATAAAAACAAACAATAAAAATTATGTTGTAAATAGAAAAATAATGTAGAATATAATTAAAAAAAATGAGTATGTTGTAAAGTAATTAGAAATAAAATAAAATATTCGAATGAGATTTTTAAATCTTATACTTTTCAAAAATATTTTAACAAAATATTTATATAAACTATTTGAATATGTATGTTAACTAATTTATATCGATATAAATTTTATATTATAGAAATTTGATCCTCATAGCTCATGTTAAATAGTACTTAAGATAGATCTTCTATTTATTTCATTTACAGATATAATGTGATAATGAATAGTACAGTATATCTCGAACTTTAGCTATACGATAGGTTATCTTTCGAGGGGTATAACATTTTCCTCTAGATTCTTGCAACATTGGAAAGGTCACGAGGTGTAGAATATTGTTAGGACATGTAATGCTAAGAAACACATTTTATCCCCCCAAAAAAGTCATTTAAGGCATTAAATTCACCTCGAATAGTTTTTGACCCGAAGTCTCCAAACTTGGTCCTACAACTAAAAATACTTTTGCAAGTTAATTTCTCCCATTTTTACACCCTGAAAACATTGAGATCGATGAAAAATAATATAATGATCCTGCAAATTATATCTCCCAATTTTGGTGGAATTATTGTCCTCAAAAAGTTTTTATTAAATGAGGTGAGGAAATATTTCCACTACCTTCTCCTTGAAGTATCATTTAACTTTACTTAGAAGTTGTCCTTTCAACCAAATTTACCAAAGCTCATATATCCCCTATCTTGTAGTTATGGACCTATTCTGAAAAATTGTATCCTCTATAAACTCTACTTGAACATCTAGTGTTAAATCCTTTCAAAGGAACGATCTAGTCCACTTCTTGATCCAACGAGAAAGGCTCATAGAGTTTCAAATTTTCCACATTCACCACTAACTAAATGAACATACATGGGGGTAGAATAAGTCTATAGTCACTATCTCCCACCTCTTCTAGTATCTCTAACATGACATATAGAAAAACCTTTATTTTATTACCAGGACCCTTTAACCTCTCCTTGTTCAATTCTAACTATATTAGCTCTCCCACCTTAAATGAATTATTTATTTTGTGTTGATCATGTCTAGCCTTGTACTTTTCTTATAGTTTCTTCAATGTCTCTTCTACTTGTAGATGGATTTGCATAATCATCTCAATAAATTTCTCTACCCTTAAAGCATCCCCTATTAGATCCTCCCTCACTCCTCCTTGTTGTCCATATGTAATATCCAAAGGTGAAGGTGGGTAATATCCAAAACAAGTTTCAAAAGGGGACTTAGATATAATGGGTAAAATGTTGTACATATACCAAATTTTCATCACAAAGATTTAGATGCATATAATTGTAACCCCTCAAATGTTGCACAAAAGCCCTATTCATTACTTCTTCTCTCCCATCTGTTGGTGGTTGGAAATTTGTAGACCTCTTCAACTTTGTGTCCATATTCTTCCACAATGTAGTCCAACATGCACTGAGAACTAATGTGTCCCTATTTGAAATGATGCTTCTTGGTATCTCAAATTGCATGTGAACTTGTCCAAATTAATTTTTTTTCTACTTCTTACTTTCTAATGTTCTTATTACAAGGCATGAGAATGCACGTATTTCTAAACCTATCAACTACCACAAGCATGTGGTCATGTCACTTCCTATTCGTTGGTAAACCCCACATAAATGCCATGGAAATACTTTCCCAAGGACGAGTGGGTATAGATAAGGAATATTATAGATCATATTTCCTATTGCTCTGGGTGCTAGTATATCAAATCATACATCCTTTTATGAACCTAGCTACATCTTCTTGAATCTTGAGATAGTAGACATACCTCTATAAGTAGGCCACTATCATCCCTACACTAAAATGTCATGTAATCTTAGAGGAGTGAGCCTATTTGATTAGATACAATCATTCACTTTTAGGAACAAATAACTTTTCCAACCTATGGAGAAATCCATTATAGAGATGACATCAGTTGTGCTCTCTCCATTATATGCATGATTATTGTTATAAAACTATTGAAACGCCTCCTTGACGTGATCATCCTCGGTATTTTCCTCTTTGTATGTATCATGGATAAAATTATCCATGTGCATTAGAGCACAGAAATTAGGGATGTTTGATGTCGGTGATATTGAAAGGATGTTGGCCAAGTTGTTTGTGCTTCCCTTCTTGTACCTAATCATTGTATTAAGCTTCTTTAAAAACCTCATACACTATTAATTTCTAGTTTTTTGTAAATATATTCCTACATGTGCTATAACAACTTGTGATCTGTGTGGATTACTATATCCTTTCCCACAAGATCATGTTTCCACTTTTTAAAAGCTTGTACTAGGACAAAAAGTTCCTTGTTACAGGTAGGGTAGTTGAGAAGCACCCCATGAAATACTTCATATTGGTAGCATATATGCCTTCCTCCTTACATCAATGCTGATCACATGGAATAACCACTTGGATTTGTCTCCACCATGAAATTTTTTTGCAAGATCGGTAATCCAAGAATGAATTCTCGACTAATTTTCTTATTTAATGCTTCCAAGTCTTTTTCTTTAGCATTTTGTCCATTGGAAACTAATATCACTCATTATCTGTGCATGGAGTGGTGTTGCTACTATTAAAAATCAAGTTGTGAATTTCCTAAGGTATTGTGTTGCCCCAAAAAAACTCATAGCCTCAAAAAAATTGGTAAGCATTGGGCATGTCATAATAGCCTCCATCTTAGCAGGATCTATCTTCATTTCCCATCCACTAGTCACATATCCTAAATATACGAAAAAATGTTGTGGAAACACACATTTGTTGAGATTTCCCAGTAGTTGGTGCTTCTTTAATGTCTCTAGCATCTACATTAAATGTGATATATGCTCCTCCAAGGTAGCACTATACTAGTTATCACCCAAATAAAAAATAAGAAATGAATCTAGAAAATGGTACAATATTTTATTCCTTAATATTACAAATCTAGATAGTCCATTTCATACACCAAATGGCATAACTAACCACTCTACAAACTGTCACTAGTTTTGAAGGAAATGTTTTAGGTATTTTCTTTGACTTGAATTTGGACATCCCGTAATTTTAAGTTTGGCTTGATGAAGTATTTTTATTGCTTCAAGTGGTTAAACATATCATATATCCTTGGTAGGGGGTACTTTTTCTTAAGTGTAATTTTATTCAATGCCCTATAATTAATGCACATCTACCAAGTCCCATCCCTCTTTGGCACAATTATGATGGTTGACCCACATGGTGAGGTACTTGGCTGAATAACATCTTGTTCCAACAACTAGTACAACTGCTTCTTCACCTAATTTTATTCTATAATGGAATATATATAGCTCAATGTCTATGATTGTAGAGTGTGGAAATAGTTGGATCTTGTGCTCTACTTCCCTTTTTCATGGTAGCCCTTTAGGATCCTAAAACACTTCTCTTTATTCTTGTAACAACTCTTCTAATTTATGTCTATTTCCTTAGTAAACCCCTCCAAGGATGATTTTTCTCTTGTTGACTCTTCTATAAAATGATTTTCTGTTAAAAATGGTAAAACATACTTCTCACTAGAACTAAGTAGCTTATTAACTTGGTTAGCACTTACTAGTGAAATTTTTAGACTTCCCTTCTGTGCATTGATGGTGAATGATTTTTAATCCTTAATTAGGCAATACTAGTTGGATCTGTACATGAATATTTCATCCGAGATGTACACATAGGGACTCTCGAACACAACTCCACATACATCAAGTCTAACAACATCCAATTCTACTTCATTGATAAAATCAACATTGACAACAAATTTGATTTTGATTTGCTTTGTTACCTTTATTTCCACATCCTTATTTACCCATCACAATGGATATGGGCTAGGATGATCTCGAACCTCCAATCCCAAATTTTTGACTAGTGATATTACAATGAAATTCACATGTGATTTTGAATCAAACATGGCATCAATATTTGTCTTCTTGACTTGTACCTTGACATGGAAGAGTTTGTTCATATCTTTATCTTCCTATCATTGAAGGACAATAAGATTCACCCCTCATGCACTATTTTGTATACAATGTTCTCATCCACACCCAAGTTTATTTCCACTTGCTTACGCAAATCTATGGCCATGTCATTTTTCTTTTTCCCATACTTCTTTCAATTCTTCAGGTAGATTTTTAGATATAATTTCCAACACTTCTCGTCTATGTGACAATCTATGTTATAGTGATTTCCATGGTTGTTAGGATTATTGAACTAGTGTGTTGTGGTTGTTGTATTTTTATCCTTTCCCAGTTTTCACCTCTTCTTTCCTTCTCTAGAAAGTTATTGGTGAACCTTCAACTTTGAACCATTGGATTTCCCTTTCTTCTATCCCTTGATTTCAAGGTATTATGCTTGTACATAAGCCTCATCCACCATTCTAGGTTTGAACAACAACAATTTCTTCCATAAGTGGTTGTGTACACCCCCCAAATACTTGAGGAGTACTTATGGATTCTTGGGAAACATATCTAACATTATTGTCATCTTCCTAAATTATATGGTATACTCATGTAAACTCTACCTCTGTCCCCACCTAAAGTAATGCCACAACATCCACTCATCCTCTACATACCTAGTGGGGTAGAATTGAGACTTTATGGGAGTTTTAAAGTTATTTAACTTAGTGAATGGAGGATCCCCTTCCAACCTTAGTGTTTCCATGTGGCATCCCACCAAGTAAAGGCATGTCCCACTAGGTTCAAATGAGAAAAGAAAAATATGTACCTTCTCTATGTGCTACACTTAAAATAAACCTCTAAATAATGCAACTAGTAATTTAATTTCAAAGCATGAATATCACCTTAATACAAATTAATGTTGACATATAATTCCATCATAAACAAGAATAGCGAATGGTTCATGGCACTAAAACTATGTTTTCATTTTTTGAGTTCTTTCTTAGACTCCTTCTCGATCCTCTGATTTTCCTTTTGATCTAAATTTTGAGTTGGAATATTTGTTTTCTCTAATGCTGATCTTGCTTTCTAAAGCCTCTCTAAGGTGGTTCACACTATAAAAGACATTTTAAACATTATCTTCTATCCATGTGAATCTCTCATCTACTACATTTTGAGCGTTACTAGAAATAGATTTTTCAACCATGGATTAGGTTTTATGGCTTTCTAATTAAATCAAGCTAAATCATCTACAATTTCATATATAATACCCAAATATGTTTTCTTTGTAACAAATATGTTCCAAAAATCTCTTGAATATTACACAGGACATTTTTCATGACAAATATCATAAAATATACTAAAATTTGAAATCTATTTCATAGGAGTTAATTTTCCTTAGATTTTCTAAATTTAATAAGTTATTGTTTTCTACTTACACATAGAATATATTAAATGTGGAAAACGGAGAAAAATAAAACAACCACTCATAAACCACACTATTGCTTAAATTGTGCTAATTTTTTTTCTCTACTTAATAACCAACATAATATTTGTATTATGTTTCTGATTGAAATTATTATTTTTTAATTAATATAAATATTTGAATTTATGAAATTATTTTTTATTTATAAAAATTAAAATAAAGAAATAAAGATAATATTGTTTTTATATATATTTAAATATCTTAAAGATATTTCTCTAGGACATATTACTATAATTGCAAAGTGGTTAGAGATTTTTCTCTTGAAACCGTATATTATTCTTCCTTCAATGCATTTAATTATTTAAAATACAATGTATATTGATAATAATATAAGGGAGAAAGGATTTAGAAAGAAACAAGAAATTATTTATTGAAAATTCAAGAGCTTAAATGTGATGTTCACATGTTAATACCTATAAGTAAAAATTCATTGATAAGTACAAAAGTCATATTTTAATATGTTAGTGAAATAAGACAAATTGTATAATGTTAAAAGAAAATTATATGTATTAAAAATGCATTATGTATATATTTTTTTGGAATAAATATTTGTATTGTTTTTTAACAACAGATTACATGAAAAGCTTAAAGGATTTAGATTGTTTAGTCATTGAGGAAATTTGATTATATCAAAAATGAATTTGTTTGAGAGAAGCAAGAGAAAAAAAAGTTACCTAAAGATTTAAAATACAAATTAACCATGATAGAAATATAAATAAATAGGGAATCGATAAACCAAATGCACAATACGTGTGAGTAGATTAGGAAGAGGGGTTTGAATCTATTGTTGCAACCTGGATTGTGACCTTGTTGTTGCTCATTGAGTAGCCAACAGTATGGGGGATGCCAAGGTTCTTCTCGATGAACTTCGGTTAGTGCTCAAGGTCTATCATGTGCTAGTGTAGATGTTCCATGGAGAGTAGTAGGTCCTCTCTATCATCATGTTGAACTAGAAAAAAGTTGGCGAGTAGGAACTTCATGTGTTAATATAGATCCACCATGTGCACATATTGGTTAAAACACCCACATGTGTGTCTAGTATCATGAGCGAAGTCTGCCAAATATGTCATTACCTATGTGTCTAAAAGAAGATGTTTTTGGTTGGCTACTTCACTTTTAGCACAAGTTAGTTTAACCTAAATAGGGGGTTAGTTATTGAATGCAAGTTGTTGAGTCTTCAACTTTATGTTGTCTATGTGTGACCTCGATTGGTGTGCTCATGATAGTATGTAGAACCTTTATAGACATGATATTTCTCATGAGGCATGGATACTAGATGAGGAGGAGAGAAATACCAAAGAGTATGGACGGGGATGCAAAAAATAAGACAAAAGTGAACATGAGTGGAAGAAATTCCAAGAAATCTTAGCCAAAACTATGCCCCAAACAAAGGGAGGAAATCAAACAAAGACTAGATTGGTAGGTAATAAGATGCCAAAGAAAAGGTCTAGAGAGAAGGAACATCACAAATATTAGGGAGATAAGAGAGAGTGGGGATCCCACAAAGGAGCAAGGGTTGAGTGGCAAACAAATGGTAAGTAAAATCCTAGTCACTACCAAGAATATATTAAGACAATAGCATCATAAGAAATGAGAGCTAGAAATAGCCGAAATGTGAGAGGTAGTTATCAAGGTAATGTTACAAAACAATAGGATGATCAAGTTGATTATAGGGAGTTAGATAGAGCATTGTCTCACAATCACTATTGTAAGATAAACCAAGGAGCTAGTTAAGGTTGTTAAGGGAAGGTGTTAATGGTGTGGAGAAAATCTCACTAGCAAGCTAGCACTCCTTCCCTTAAGTTTATCTAGGAAATCCTAAAGAGCCTCATCACTACCAGAATAGTTCTAAGGAGTGGGCAAGATTGACCTAACCAACAAAATTTGGGTTCCTTTGCTTATGAAAATTTGTGTTTATAGAGCTCTCGAATTAGAAATTTGAAGCTCCCTGCCTTACTTGATAACTTTCTAACCAAGTTTGCCTCTAAGATTAGCGTAATGAATTAACAGGGCCTCAACATTGAATTTCATTCTTGATGGCATAAAGTTTCACCTAGTTGCGCAAGGGAAGGAGGTTAGGAGATCATATGTTGAGGTTGTTTTCTGAAGGAGGTGGATCTGATAAAGGTCCAGAGAGTTGAGGTGGTGCACCATTTACAAAATGTCAAATAATAGATGATTACCATTTCCCATGCTAGAATCGATATAGATGGTGAAATATTCGAGGGGGTATGTTATCGCGCCCATTGGTCATATAGCCATGTGAGATGATAACAACTCGCCCCACACCTTTGCGCATGCTAAACATCCCTATTGGGTCCCTAATTTGTCATTATTATTATTACTTCTTAACATCCATTTTTTCTATTCTTTTATCACATTATTTACCATAATTTATTATATAATTCCATTTCGTAATTAGTTATGCTCTTGGATAAGTAATATTTGTTCTTATTTATTTTTAATAAATTGATGATTATTATGAGTGATATTGCTAATAATGGTTTATAGATAAATTTTTTATAACATCACTCATGATTTTAGCCTCCAAGTCCTTTTGTAGATTGCAAATCTGATCTTCAACGCATAATCAAATATTCCAACTCAGAATTTCACTGGAATAAAATGTGACAGTTTTTCATTGGACATTTTGGGCAAACGAAGAAGAATCTTAAAAATCTGAGACATGGATTTTGTTCAGAACGGGCCAAATCCATTTCCCCATGAGAAGTTTTTAGAAATCTGGTTTGTATTGGGAGAAAAGCAAGGTTCTTCAAAGGATATATTCGCAGATTTTCTATTGTGGCCATTTTCCAAATTGCCCCAATTACAATGACCAAATTTGACTTGTTCCAGTTGAATATTAATGGAAAGATCTCTCTCATATCTCATCTTTCTTATTGATATTTTGTAATCAATCTTGTTGTAAATTCCCCTTTGCTGTTTGCATATTCAAAAGACATAAACCAGAGAGAATGGGGATGTAGGGAACCAGATCAGATATTGAAGGTTTTGCTTTGAGAATGTAACATGAAACTTCTGCATTTTCATTTTTATTAATGCAATATTGATATTCTGATTATCTAGCCTTCGATCCTTTCTACCACTGCCCTGATCAGGGAGTTGGGCCCGCTCTTCTAATCAGGTGATGCTTGTTTTCCTTTTTATGTATGTTATTTATTTGTTGTATTTATTTTCTTATTGCTGTTACAGGTTTCCATAGATTGTCGGGAATGAATTTTTAAGTTCTATAATTTAATCTTTATTACTGCTACAATGATGCTTTAGTTTCTTAGTCGCGATGCCTTGGTTGATGTAATATTGTAAACTTGCTCCTGCATATACCTTGTTTGTTACCTTGAAAAGTGTATGCACACAGATTGATGAATTAATGTAGGAAATGGGATTGAATAATTTGTTCATACTTGGACACCAACATGTTGGCACCATTTCCTGGGAAGGCTAACAAGGTGCAAGATACGATCTGTATCGACTAGAGGGTCAATCTCTCGTCCTGGGAGAGAAGGAGTTTTCTCACTCTACTCCAAGTCCTGAGCATAGTCATTCCTTTGTTTTGTTGTTTCTCTTTCATTTTTTTTTCTCATTTTTATATTTAGGCCTAATCTCTCATTCTGGGGAGGGAAATGTCTTTTGACGCCTTGCTCCAGGTCCCGAGCTTAAATTTTTCTTGCATTTTTGTTTGTTTTGATTTTGGAAAATACTAATCTCTCATCCTAGGGGGGGAATGGTCCTTTTATGCCTTGCTCTAGGTCCCAAGCTTTAGATTTCCTTGTGTGCATTCTTTTCTTATTTGGTTTCTTTTCCTGGGGAGGGAAGGGTCCTTTGACACCCTGCTCCAAGCCCTAAACCCTAGGTTTCCTTTTCTTTAGCTATTTTCCTTTCCGCTTGATCTCTCGTGTCGGGGAGGGAATGGTCTTTTGACACCCTGCTCCAAGTCCTGAGAATTGTGAGAAAATATCGACATTTTCACTACACCAATTTGCATGAATAGAGATCCAAACAAAAGGGGCAAAGGAAGGCCCTCAAAACTCATGGGTGGAAGTCAAGGATGAAAGCAACAACATAATTTGCAACCTAGTCAAAGAACTTCATGACATGACAAGTATGGGAAATAAAAACTATATTGAAGACTCGTTTCACTCTATTGTTTACTTGCAATGTCACTCCCTACTTCAACAATTCTTGGCACCATCCTTAATAGGGAAGTTGGTTTCTCATACCCTAGTATTTATTGACATGCATTTCTCAAATTCAGGTATGTACACACTTGAGGTCTTATTTCAAAAATGGTTCCATTGGAAGTGCTCTTATACATAAGTATACTTTATTTTTCAAGGTAGAGTAGGAAATAGAATAAACAAGTACATAAATAAATAAATTTCCTTATATGTAGAAAGAGTTGTGTTTGTTGCAACTTGCCGAGTATATCAATATCAGTGGTAAATATTTGAATTTAATTGTGTACGTAGATGTATTATATTGAAAATAATATTTGTACAAACACTCATCATCATTTCAAAAAAAAATTGCTTGATTATCATATCTTATGGCATGTGGGCTTGATAAAACCACTAAAACCACAGTTGGTATAGTCATGTTTTGAGGGATCAAATGGGAATATTTTCAAAACATGTTTCTATCCTAAGTATCCCTTTATTTCTACTTTCTAATCCAATTTGAATCACTCAATTTGGATTTGAAACGAAAAAGTTATTACCAAAACATTGACAGTATGTCTAGTAGGCAGCTTAGGAACAGAGTTGGGACAATCTGTTTTCAAAGGCCTAAATGACTAGATTTTTAAAACCTATTTCTATGGTATATCATCCTATTAATCTAGTTTACACCGCAATTTGAATCACCTGATTTAGATATTATATGATAAAGTTATGACCCACATACCCACTGTCTATTGTAAATCAACACCTTTAAAACTTTGTTTTTCCGACTGTTCCTTTGCACATCAAAATGAAAGGAAGCTCTCAAGTTTCATGATGTTGCTCCATATTTGTCCATTTGTTCTTGAGTCTTATCAGTATATGGTTTCCTTAGATCCACTGGGTGTTGTTACTCTGCCACTATTGTTACTCCCAAAAATTTTCTAAGTGTCGGATGTTGTTACTCCTTGGGTGTTGTTACTTCACTGCTGTTGTTACTCTCGGAAATTTTCTAAGTGTCAGATGTTGTTACTCCTTGGATGTTGTTGCTCCGCTAATGCTGTTACTCCTGAAATTTTTCTGATTGTCGGATACTGTTGCTTCTCGGGCGTTGTTACTCTGCCACTGTTGTTACTCTCGAAAATTTTCTAGGTGTCAGATGTTGTTACTCCTTGGATGCTATTACTCCACCGATGCTGTTACTCCCAAAAATTTTCTAAGTATCGGATGTTGTTACTCCTTGGATGTTATTACTCCCTGGGTGCTGTTACTCCTGAAAATTTTCTAAGTATCGGATGCTATTACTCCTTGGATGTAACCTTGGGTGTTGTTACTCCGCCGCTGCTGTTACTCCAGAAAACGTTCTAAGTGTCGGATGTTGTTACTCTGCTGATGCTGTTACTCCTTGGGTGCTATTACTCTGCCGCCATTTTTACTCCCAAAAAATTTCTAAGTGTCGAATGTTGTTACTTCGCTGATGATGTTACTCCTTGGATGTTGTTACTCCTTAGGTGTTGTTACTCCGTCGCTGCTGTTACTCCCAAAAATTTTCAAAGTGTCAGATGTTGTTACTCCTTGGATGCTGTTACTCCACCGATGTTGTTACTCCTTGGGTGCTGTTACTCCGTCGCTGCTATTACTCCCAAAAATTTTCTATGTGTTGGATACTGTTACTCCTTGGATGTTGTTACTCCTTGGGTGCTATTACTCTGCCACTACTATTACTCCTGAAAATTTTCTAGTGTCAGATGTTGTTACTTCCAAATTTTTTCTAAGTGTCAGATGTTGTTACTCCTTCAGTGCTACTACTCAGTAGTGAAATTTTTTCTAAGAACCCGATGCTTTTACTCCACCCTTTTTGATACTCCGCTAAGGTAGGTTGCCAGGTACGTCCCTGATTGAATCTATGTATTTGATTCACGTTTCACTAATGACATGACCAACCATGACCGAGGACGGTCATACCTCAGTTTGGGGGAGAGGTGTTGCATTTAATAGGAAATGTATCGTAATTATGTCATGTCATCATTGTTATTAAAATCTCGCGTCAACTCGTACATATCACGATTATTACTACTATAATCCATGCACATTGGAACCTGAATCATGCACGATGACATTAACTTGGTGAATGGGAAATACTTTTAAGTGTTTAGGTCCTCTTTGACATAATGATTGGGTAGCCAATGTATCTTTGTTTATCTATAAACATAATCTTATATTTAAGGAATAATTATGCAAAGATGATTTCATCATGCCAAATTTCAACTTTCTTAATTTGTCGAGTCCCTAATCTTATAAAATTTATGATGATGACCACAAAAATGTACTTAATTCTTTCAGTCACTATCTAATGAACTATTCCTCAACCCCAAATTTAACAAAGAAAAGTATATTTATCAATAGTCATTTGAAGGTTATTAGTTTTTTAGAAGAAAAATTACCCAAGTTGAAAATAGTTACTACAAAACTTTTTACGCCATCCCGAGCTCTTAAGGAGTTGGCCTGCCACCCCATCTATTAAGTAATATTTTGTTGATTAACAATAACAATAGTTTAATTTTAAACATAAATAGTCAACTGAAGGATAGGAGGTCTCATCACAAGCCGACCTACCTTGATGATAGGTCCTAATAGAGTGAGATTACCACTACTGGTCACCAAGCCAGGGTAATGGCCTTCGGTCAGAAAAATGAAGGACAAGAGGTCTCATCATGATCCAACTTGTTCACTTTTGTTAGCTCCCGTGAATGGCATTATTATTAATTGGTTACCAAGCTAGAACAATGATCTTCATTAGACATCTAAGTAAATTGATATTCTTTTATAACTATGTACTTATTTCTAATAGATGGGACACTAGCATCTCAATGGGTTAAAAAGGCATCCCTGTCGAGGCTATGGATGCCTGCTAGTAGAAATGACCATGCTTATTGTATAGAAGTTAATTCAATACTATGATATACTTGGTTACCTTGTTTTCTCAAAACTAACTACCGATAAAGCCACTGCTGCATTTATAAGGTTTGCTAGAACTCATGGTTAATGGGGTAATATTTAATAAGTTCTTAGCTATTGGTGGTTATGGTTTATATATATTATTGAGTTATAAATATTTACTTTGCATGTTAGGGATGAAACTCTTAGGATATTTGATATTTGACATTTTGCATCATCTAATCTATCATTCCTTTATTCTACAAGTTTCATATTTTTAACCAAAGATAGTTGCTTTGCCCAATCAATCTCTATTTAATCCTAGATGAACAAAACTACTATTATTTTGGGGTAGGATAAAGAGGCCTAATTTTGATTTTGAATCCTGATGAATTACTGAATGAGGATACTCATGAGATGTGTTATAGAAATCTTGATGTCAAGGAAACTAATGAGTTTGGAGGAAGGAAATATTGCTACACTTTTTGATTACTTTCTTTTAGCTTGCATGGCTTCAACCTTCCACATCACTTTCAACATCAACTCAGCATACATTAGCTTCAACAAATATCAATCCATACATGCCATTCCATGTTTTTATTGAGGTAAACTTGAGGTAAAATAGCATAATTTTTAATTTATTAAAATTTTAGGAGAATGTCATGAACAAAACCACTTATCATTTATTCATTCATATATTTCAATCACTATTTCCCCTTCTTGGTTAATACAAAGGTATTGGGTTGCATGAAGACATGCATCATGTTCAGTTTGGGGGTGATGTTGGGTCCCTAATTTGTCATCATTATTATTACTTCTTAACATCCATTTCATCCATTTCTACTATTCTTTTATCACATTATTTACCATAATTTATTATATAATTCCATTTCATAATTAATTATGCTCTTATGGATAAGTAATATTTGTTCTCCTTTATTTTTAATAGATTGATTATTATTATGAGTGATATTGCTAATAATGGTTTATAGATAAATTTTTTATAACATCACTCATGATTTTAGCCTCCAAGTTCTCTTGCAAATTGCAAATCTGATCTTCAACGCATAATCAAATATTCCAACTTAGAATTTCGCTGGAATAAAATGTGATAGTTTTTCATTGGACATCTCGGGAAAATGAAGAAGAATCTTAAAAATCTGAGACATGGGTTTTGTTCAGAATGGGCCAAATCCATTTCCTCATGATAAGTTTTCAGAAATCCAGTTTGTATTGGGAGAAAAGCAAGGTTCTTTGAAGGATATATTCGCAGATTTTCTGTTGTGGCCATTTTCCAAATTGTCCCAATTGCAATGACCAAATTCGACTTGTTCCAGTTGAATATTGATGGAAAGATCTCTCTCAGATCTCATATTTCTTATCGATATTTTGTAATCAATTGTGTTGTAAATTCCCCTTTGCTGTTTGCATATTTAAAACACACAAATCAGAGAGAATGGGGATGTAGGGGATTAGATCAGATATTGAAGGTTTTGCTTTGAGAATGTAACATGAGACTTCTGTATTTTCATTTTTATTAATGAAATATTGATATTCTGATTATCTAGCCTTCAATCCTTCTACCACATCCCTGGTTAGGGAGTTGGGCCTGCTCTTCTGATCAGGTGTTGCGTGTTTTCCTTTTTATGTATGTTGTTTATTTGTTGTATTTATTTTCTTATTGATGTTACAAGTTTCCATAGATTGTTGGGAATGAATTTTTAAGTTCTATAATTTAATCTCTATTACTGTTACAATGATGCTTTAGTTTCCTTGTCGGAAACCCTTGGTTGATGTAAGATTGTAACCTTGCTCTTGCATATACCTTGCATGTTACCCTGAAAAGTGTGTGCATCCAGATTGATGAATTAATGTAGTTAATGTGATTGAATAAATTGTTCATATTCAGACACCAACAATTCCATCCGAGGATTAAAAGATGGATTATGTTAAAAAAATAAATATTATTTTTAAATAATTTGGAAAATAAATATTTGAAAAAGTGTTGAACATTTTAGATGTAATAATGATTTTTTTTATAAAAATTAAATTCTACAATATAAATTAAAAAAAATGTTAGAAATGTTAAAAATAAAAATGGTAAAATTAATACATAGCCAAAGTGAACATTACAATAAAATAGTAATTTTTCGAAACAAACAAAATCATAAAACTATGTACTTATCATTTAAATAAATAAATAAGATATTTCATCTATATAATTTTAAATCACTCGTATTTTGTCACTTGAAAATGCATATCATTTTTATTATAATATTTTTTCAATTTTGACTGTTCATATTCACTTTGTCTATTATTTTAGATATTGAATTTTAGATCTTAATATTAATATAACCATAAATAATCATGTATCATGTTTAATATAGCTCCAAACCATAATGTATCTAGAGAGAATATTATGGTATACAAAGGGAGATACCTAAGGGAATATTGAATCTCATGAACCATAATATTCTCTCTAGATACATACAAAGGGAGATACCTAAGGGAATATTGAGTCTCATGAACCATAGTAATGAAACAAGTCAAATTTGTGATTAAAGGAAAATAATATAATATAAAAGGTATTTGAAATAATACCTTTAGTAATACTCACGGAAAAGTATAAATACACGTGTGTCATTGTATTAGATGTGTTTAGTTCTATTATCTTATAGCAAGGATTGTTTGTGAAGTTATTCCTTCCATAAGGAGTATATGATGTTGTTACCCTACCTTAAGGGTTATTCTGTCTATACTCTTGGTGTATTTTATGGTGAATTCTTCTGGTATATTTGGTATTATGGGTTCATCTTGGAAATTTTCATGGTATATTATCTTGAATTTTATCAAAAATTGCATCACAACTCTTTCTAGGGAATGAAGAGGATAATTTTGGAGTGTAAATTTGGAGTTCTTTTTCCTTTTCTTTTCACTGATTTTTGATGTGAAAAGGAGAAAAACCGTAATTTAGTTAAATTTAAAAAACATTTTGTGCATAATTTGAAGAATACAATACATGGAATAACTCCTCATAAGAAAATATCCAATTTCAAGAAAATAAAAGCCTTCAAAATAGAGTATGGGAAGTGAAGTTATCGACAATTTAAAATCAAAATTTTTAGGACTTCTAGAGGTGTGAATTTCACTTTCATAATTTAGGTTGATTTCTGAAAAATTTTGTGTAGAATTTGCAGAATATAATTCAAGAATTGAATTCCTCTAAAAAATGTATCCAATGAAAAAAAACATCTAAAACATAGTTTGAGAAGTGAAGTTATTGACATTTGAGAATCAACAATTTTTGGGTTTTTTGCATGTGTGAAATTTGTTGGTACAATTTTGGTCAAATTCTAAAAAAAATGTGCAATTTTAAGAAAGTAATCCAAGTGTTAAATTCCTTCAAAAAATAATCAATTTCAAAGCAAAAACCATCCAAAATGGAGTCCAAGAAGTAATAGTACTCCGCTTTAGTGGACCTAGGATTTACATTATCTTGACTTTGAGGAAGCATTTTGATATACACCTGTTCTTTTAGGACGACGAATTTGATGATCCAACTCTTAATTTTTCATCTAATTATGACCAATGATGTACTTCCTTCAATTTTAGTAGACTATATTGATGACTACATGATATATCTAGTTATTGGCAATTTCAATGATATTCAATCATATTTATATATTGTGATGGCTATATTTGTGATCAAATATAAATAACATTTGTTTGAGTGGAAGGGGACCACCTTGGCACACATGCACATGATGGGTCAATAATTGTTGTTTGGCTCATTAGAGTATTTTTCATGGAAAAATTTAATTTGTGAAAAATGATATAATGCTATGACTTTTTATGACATGTTTGTGTTTGTAGCCACACATTAGGTGCTTGACTGAATGAGTTTTTCTTGGGTGACGGAGTTGTACAAAGTAGATTAGACTTTCCTGGAAGGGGTGGGAGAGAATCCTTGATACCACCCTTTAGCACAAGGGAATTTTTTTATTGTGGAGGTTTATTTCAAAGTTTAGAAACATTGATGAATATTTTGAATCCCTAATATGCAAATTCTAAAATATTTACCGATATTTTTTTATAACTAATTAGATTTACAATGATTTGATATTAGCATATATGAAATTTTGGTGATTTTCAAGGTAAAATAATTTTATACTATAAAGTTTAGTTGAATCATTTAATAAAATGGAAATTGGTGAACTTTTCTAGTTGGGAAAAAGCATGGAAAATTATACCAGTTGTGAATATTAACCCCTAAATTTTTCCCTATCTACCACTACCACCATGACTTGGGATGAAAGGTATACACATTCTTTTTCCTTAATATTCACAATGTTGTAAGGGTGGTTTGCGAATTTAGCCACTCATGAGGCTTTACTGAGAGGTATGCATCAAGGTGAATCCTTAATGTTGAGTACCACTAGTATCAAAACAAAGGATGACCCAAGAGTTATCAATGGATTCCATCATCATGCCCATGTTCACCTCTTTTAGTCACAAATTGTGGAAGGAAAATGAGTGCGGAACCTTTGGATCTTCATCAGGAAGTTTTTAAATGACACATTTGTTACCTTGAGATTAAAACATTGAATGTAATTAGTGGGCATGTTGATGAATTTAAATACCAAAAAGAAATGGGACCAAAAAAATGGATAATAAAATTAAATCTTAGTGGAAAGGCTAACATTTGGGGAATGAGAATTAAGGTTATACCTTTAGAGTTAAGCTTAAGGATAAATGAAATATTCACTCTAATCACCCTCATACTTAGGAAACTATCCTTATAAAATAAATCCTTATAGCATTTAAAATATCTTAATATATGAAGGAGAAATAAAATCTAAATTAGAAAATAATAATCATTCAATGAGTTATACAAATTTACAATAAGAAAAGGAAAGAGTGTATGAAATTAAAATGACTAATTTAAAATTGGCAAAAAAAATTCCATGAGAGAATCTCCTTGTGACCAATGTACAAATAAAAATCGCAACCAAGATTTACTTGAAAAAACGTAGGGTATAATTTGGAAAAGAAATATGATACCTACCTATTGACTCTAATTGATTAAAAACTTAAACACAAAAATAGAGAGTCTAATTTGGGATCAAGGCACAAAGCATAGAAGAAATAGGGATGGTTACATGTGTTGGTGAGGGGAATTATCCCTTTTAAAAGAATATAAGAAAAATAACTTTATGAGAGATATGGTAAAATTATAACACTTGGATGAGTGGATAATAAAAAATTTGAATTAAATAAATGTATTTATTTTGTATGAAGATCCAAGTGGCAATGCCAAAAACTTCTATAAAAGGAAGAAGAAGCTATGAGAAGCTCACATTTTTGCATGTTATTGTTGGATGAATGTCCTAAGGTTACTTTCCTTTTGAGTGACTAATAAGAAATATGTTGTGAGTTTCATGGGAGTGAAATTCCACTGAGTGGGAACCTTTGAGTTGAGAGCTCATCTTCAATTTACTAGTTTACATATCTTCTATACATCCCCATTGCACTCAAGAAGTAGGCATGGATGTCACCAATAACTCAACATCATTTGGACTCATTTATGTGAGATATTCATCCTTTCAAAAGGACTACAAAAAACAAAAAAAAGATTATGCAATCAACTTCCAAACTAGAAACTCTTGGAGAATTGTATTTGCAGCTTGTTAATTGAAATTTTATTAATTGCAAAGGTTCTTCTTGATTTATATAATAGAAATTTTATGAAATGCTCATAATTTTGTGGAAATTTAAAAATGTGTGATTAGTAATTTATTTGAAAAGTATCATATGGTAATTCTTCAAATTCTATTATGGACATCATGTATGTGGTTGAATTCTAGTTTATAGAATTTTAAAATAGTCAACTTGATATATATATATATATATATATATATATATATATATATATATATAATCACTGATCATAATTGTATGCCAAAATCTCTCTAAATATAATTATGATCATTGCGAACTAATGTACATATATGGATGGAATTGAAGATAAAGAAAACTGAGTTCAGGATCAATCAAGTAGTAGTGGTGATCACATATGACTATAAAACTATAAGGCCCAAAAGAAAATTTATGCTCAAGTGACGATGGAAGCAAGCAACTAGGGTTAGTGCAAGTTGCAGAGATTGTTTCCAATGGAGGGAAGCAGAGGAGGGAGCTCGACTCCCTCCTACAAGGACGTTGTAACTAGTAAAGGAAAAACATCGGTGGGGAACAACAAAAGTTTTGCAGAGGAAAGGAATAGGGATAATGAAAAGGAGGTAGATGGGACCAAGACCAAGGAAAACAGTGGCACAAAAGACAAGGAGGAAGAAGACAAAAATCTGGGTTCAAGAGACAAAAAGCAAAAGGGACCTTGCAAACCAAAAGCATAAATCATTCCTAACGTAATGTTAAACAATCCTTCTCTGTAAGCACACAGGGAACACATGGGGGCCTATGCCATTATCTGTAAATTCATGGGACTATGGCCCACTAAAAAAGCTTTACAGATGTGGATCAAGTATCACTGGAAACCCAAAGGAAGCATTGACCTACATCTTGGGTCAAAGGGATTCTTCACAGTGGTGTTCTCAAACAATGAAGATAAAGACAGAATATTCGAAGGAGGACCCCACTTTTATGTAGTAGCTAGTCTTACATGAGGCCTTGGATGATGAACTTTTTCCTAGAGCGGGAGACTTTCACTTCGGTTCTGGTTTGGGTAAGGCTCTCTTCTCTACCTCTTGATTATTGGCAAACAGAATCGCTAGTGGCCATTGGCAACAAACTAGGGCATTTTGTCAAAAAGAGGGAAATATACCTCCTTTGCAAGGATATGTGGGGAAATGGATAGACCCTAACAGAATTAAAGCCATAAATGAATGGGAAATCCCCACAACCTTAAGGCATCTTCGAGGATTTCTCGAGTTGATAGGGTATTATCACAAGTTTGTTAATAATTATGGGAAAATAATAGCACCACTAATGAAATTACTGATGAAATATGCACTTTTTTTAATTCCAAAAGTAATTAAGGCCTTTGAACATCTTAAAGAGACAATGTGTTGAGCTCTAGTCTTAGCTACATTAAGGTTCACAAAAAGCTTTATTGTGGAATGTGATGCCTCAAGAAATGGATTTGGTGTTGTTTTAATGAAAGAAGGAAGACCCATTGATTTTGAAAGTTTCCCAATGAAGGGAAAGTATTTAAACAAACCTATTTATGATAAGGAGATGTTGGAAATAACACATGCTCTGAAGAAATGACATCCTTCATTAATCGGAAGACACTTCAAGGTAAAAACATATCATGATAGTCTTAAATACTTCTTGGAACAAATATTATCTTCAAAAGAGGATAAAAAAATGGGTCACAAAGATGTTGGGTTATGACCTTGAAATCATCTATAGAAAAGGGAAGCAAATTGTTGTTGTAGATGCACTCTCAAGATGGGATGTGGATGTTGAAGCATTGCTTTGTGCCATTTATATTATCTCACCTGATTGGATAATCGAAGAAAGGGATGAATTGAAGAATGAAGAAGAGGTTTGGACACTCATCAAAAGTGGCAGTAATATCCTAGTGCATATGATACATTTATTTGGAAAAATGATTCATTTTGGTACAAATATCACTTATATCTATGTAAGACCTCCCAACTCAAACAAAAGGTTCTTTTGTAATTGCACGCCTCTCCTATAGGAGGGCACTTAGGATTGTTGAAAACTTACCATAGGGTCAAGATGGATTTTTTTTGGGATGGCCTTAAATATGACATTGAAACGTTTGTGGTAGAATTTTTGGCTTTCCAACAAAATAAACTTGATACAATTAAGAACTATGGTCTTTTACAACCATTATCCATTCCAAGTCAGCGTTGGGAGGAAGTCTCAATGTATTTTATCACAAGTTTACACAAGTCTGAAGGAAAGAGTGTCATTATTGTGGTAGTTGATAGAGTTACCAAGTGTGTACACTTTTGTGCACTATCTCATCCTTTCAAATCCATTATAGTCACTACTACATTTGTGGAAATAGTTCAAAAGATACATAGAAACCCAAAGATTATTGTAAGTGATAGAGATCCCATTTTCATTGGAAATTTTTGGATAGCATTATTTTATGTTCTTGCTACTGAATTAGCTCATCTTATCATCCTTAATATGATGGGAAATTTGAGATAGTAATTTTTTTTTTAGAAGGATATTTTCATTGCTTTGTGTGTGATAAACAAACACAATGGGTAAGGTGGTTACCTCTGGTAGAATGGTGGTATAACACTTCTTTCCATACTACAACAAAAATGACCCCATTTATGGCGCTTTATGGATATCATACACCATCCATAACATATTCTTTAAGAGACATTAATAAGGTTCAAGCAGTGGGACATCACATCGAGCATCAACAACAAGTTCTCCAACTCTTAAAGGATAACCTTCTCTGGCACAAAATCAAATGAAGAAATAGGAAGATCAAAATCACAGTGAAAGAAGTTTTGATGTGGGTTATTGGGTATTTTTACGGCTAAAACCATACAAAAAATTCCCTTCAATCAATCCAAGAAGGATAATAAATTATCACACAAGTACTATGGCCCTTACAAGGTATTACAAAGGATTGGTACTATACAAATTGGAGTTGTCTGCGTCTTTGTTAGTACACCAAGTTTTCCATGTTTCATGCTTAAAGAAGGTTATAAGTGACAAGCTCTGAGTTCAAAATATATTTCTAGAACTTGATGAGGAAGGAAAAACAATATTGGAACTTGAAGTAATAAAAAAATAAGAATCTGATAGCTTTGGAATTGATCAATTTCAGAGTATCTCATTAAGTGGGAGAAATTACCAGCTAAAGATTCCACATGGGAGGATGAGTATTTCATACAAAAGCATCCATAATTACTCAAGTTTTGAGGAAAACACTTTTTTGAAGGAGAGGGGCATGTTAGATCCCTATAATACTACTATAGTCTACATATTGTTATTGTTCTGCCCCATAAAAACCTATTATTGTTATTGTTGAGCTCTTACATTATTATTGTTATGTAGGCCCTAATTATATTTTGACCCTTTAGACTTCTATATATACCAAGGAGGTATTGTCATTTGAATCATCCAATAATTGTTCATTTACGTGATGTAAAAGGAGGTTTCCCCCTCGAAGAGAGTTATTTTGAAGTCATTGATGTATTTTTATTTATTTTTGATCTAGTTACATAACATTTGATACTAGGATATGACAAAAATCTTGTTTGTAAGCCAAAAAAGGCTTTGAATGGGATAAAAGAAGCTCCCCGAGCTTGGTACTATCGTCTTGACAAATATATTCAACAATAAGGATTCAAAAAAGGTTCAACAAATAACAACTTATATATTAAAGCAAGAAAAAAGAGAAACTCTTGGTAGTAATGTTTTATGTCGATGATATCATATTTGGTAGCCACGTTAACTCAATGAGCCAAGGGTTCGCATCAACCATGCAAAAAAAGTTCGAAATGTCTCTACTTGGTGAGCTAACATTTTTTCTTGGTTTACAGGTAAATCAAACTAAGCCTTGCTATTTTTCTTTCTCAAACTAAATATCTCAAAGATATCATGAGTAAATGTTGATTAGAAGATTGTAAACCTATGGTAATAAGATGTACTCTCATCCAAGATGATGAGTCTCTAAGAATTAATCAATCTAAATATAGGTAAATGAATGGAATTTTACTCTATCTTTTAGGTACTAGGCCAAATATTATGCATGCAGTAGGCATAGTTAGAGGGTTACAGACTAACACTAAAGAGACTCATCTCAAAGTTGTTAAAATTATATTCAAGTATTTGGAGGGAACTTAAGATCTTAGACTATGGTATACTAAGAAAACAAAGTTTACACTTCAAGCATATACTCATGCAGATTAGGTCGACAACATTGATGATTGAAAAAGTATCAGTGGAGGATCCTTCTTGGGACAATTCTTAGTCTCTTGGTTCAGTAAAAAGTAGAGCTCTATTGCCTTATCAACTACCGAAGAAGAATATTTTACAACTACAACCTGTTGTACAAAACTACTCTGGATGACTCAAACACTGAAATATATATAAGTCAATTGTTCACAACTAGTTCCTATTATTTGTGACAATACTAATGCTGTTAGTGTTTCTAAAAATCTATTATGAATTTAAATAATAAGCACAATCCAATAAAGTTTCCATTTTCCTAGAGAGCAATTTCTTTTATAGATTGTATCGCAATAAGAATATATTTTTTCTTCATCACCCAACAATTCAATCACGATTTATATTTGATTAATGACATTAAATAGTTGTTTATTAGGTAAGCATCTCAATACTTTTTATTGAGTCGAGAGGCTCATTCTATATGGGGATGTGTAAATTTCTTCCATACCCGTTTAAAATAAAAATGGTAAAATTAATACATAGCCAAAGTGAACATTACAATAAAATAGTAATTTTTCGAAACAAACAAAATCATAAAACTATGTACTTACCATTTAAATAAATAAATAAGATATTTCATCTATATAATTTTAAATCACTCGTATTTTGTCACTTGAAAATGCATATCATTTTTATTATAATATTTTTTCAATTTTGACTGTTCATATTCACTTTGTCTATTATTTTAGATATTGAATTTTACATCTTAATATTAATATAACCATAAATAATCATGTATCATGTTTAATATAGCTCCAAACCATAAAATTATATGCATTTTCAAGTGACAAAATACGAGTGATTTAAAATTATATAGATGAAATATCTTATTTATTTATTTAAATGGTAAGTACATAGTTTTATGATTTTGTTTGTTTCGAAAAATTACTATTTTATTGTAATGTTAACTTTGGCTATGTATTAATTTTACCATTTTTATTGGTGACATCCATGCCTACTTCTTGAGTGCAATGGGGATGTATAGAAGATATGTACACTAGTAAATTGAAGATGAGCTCTCAACTCAAAGGTTCCCACTCAGTGGAATTTCACTCCCACGAAACTCACAACATATTTCTTATTAGTCACTCAAAAGGAAAGTAACCTTAGGACATTCATCCAACAATAACATGCAAAAATGTGAGCTTGTCATAGCTTGTTCTTCCTTTTATAGAAGTTTTTGGCATTGCCACTTGGATCTTCATACAAAATAAATACATTTATTTAATTCAAACTTTTGATTATCCACTCATCCAAGTGTTATAATTTTACCATATCTCTCATAAAGTTCTTTTTCTTATATTCTTTTAAAAGGGATAATTCCCCTCACCAACACATGTAACCATCCCTATTTCTTCTATGCGTTGTGCCTTGATCCAAAATTAGACTCTCTATTTTTGTGTTTAAGTTTTTAATCAATTAGAGTCAATAGGTAGGTATCATATTTCTTTTCCAATCTATACCCTACGTTTTTTCAAGTAAATCTTGGTTGCGATTTTTATTTGTACATTGGTCACAAGGAGATTCTCTCATGGAATTTTTTTTGCCAATTTTAAATTAGTCATTTTAATTTCATACACTCTTTCCTTTTCTTATTGTAAATTTGTATAACTCATTGAATGATTATTATTTTCTAATTTAGATTTTATTTCTCCTTCATATATTAAGATATTTTAAATGCTATAAGGATTTATTTTATAAGGATAGTTTCCTAAGTATGAGGGTGATTAGAGTGAATATTTCATTTATCCTTAAGCTTAGCTCTAAAGGTATAACCTTAATTCTCATTCCCCAAATGTAGCCTTTCCACTAAGATTTAATTTTATTATCCATTTTTTTGGTCCCATTTATTTTTGGTATTTTAATTCATCAACATGCCCACTAATTACATTCAATGTTTTAATCTCAAGGTAACAAATGTGTCATTTAAAAACTTCCTGATGAAGATCCAAGGGTTCCGCACTCATTTTCCTTCCACAATTTGTGACTAAAAGAGGTGAACATGGGCATGATGATGGAATCCATTGATAACTCTTGGGTCATCCTTAGTTTTGATACTAGTGGTACTCAACATTAAGGATTCACCTTGATGCATACCTCTCAGTAAAGCCTCATGAGTGGCTAAATTCGCAATCCACCCTTACAACATTGTGAATATTAAGGAAAAAGAATGTGTATACCTTTCATCCCAAGTCATGGTGGTAGTGGTAGATAGGGAAAAATTTAGGGGTTAATATTCACAACTGGTATAATTTTCCATGCTTTTTCCCAACTAGAAAAGTTCACCAATTTCCATTTTATTAAATGATTCACCTAAACTTTATAGTATAAAATTATTTTACCTTGAAAATCACCAAAATTTCATATATGCTAATATCAAATCATTGTAAATCTAATTAGTTATAAAAAAATATCGGTAAATATTTTAGAATTTGCATATTAGGGATTCAAAATATTCATCAATGTTTCTAAACTTTGAAATAAACCTCCACCATAAAAAAATTCCCTTGTGCTAAAGGGTGGTATCAAGGATTCTCTCCCACCCCTTCCAGGAAAGTCTAATCTACTTTGTACAACTCCGTCACCCAAGAAAAACTCATTCAGTCAAGCACCTAATGTGTGGCTACAAACACAAACATGTCATAAAAAGTCATAGCATTATATCATTTTTCACAAATTAAATTTTTCCATGAAAAATACTCTAATGAGCCAAACTACAATTATTGACCCATCATGTGCATGTGTGCCAAGGTGGTCCCCTTCCACTCAAACAAATGTTATTTATATTTGATCACAAATATAGCCATCACAATATATAAATATGATTGAATATCATTGAAATTGCCAATAACTAGATATATCATGTAGTCATCAATATAGTCTACTAAAATTGAAGGAAGTACATCATTGGTCATAATTAGATGAAAAATTAAGAGTTGGATCATCAAATTCGTCGTCCTAAAAGAACAGGTGTATATCAAAATGCTTCCTCAAAGTCAAGATAATGTAAATCCTAGGTCCACTAAAGCGGAGTACTATTACTTCTTGGACTCCATTTTGGATGGTTTTTGCTTTGAAATTGATTATTTTTTTGAAGGAATTTAACACTTGGATTACTTTCTTAAAATTGCACATTTTTTTTAGAATTTGACCAAAATTATACCAACAAATTTCACACATGCAAAAAACCCAAAAATTGTTGATTCTCAAATGTCAATAACTTCACTTCTCAAACTATGTTTTAGTTGTTTTTTTTCATTGGATACATTTTTTAGAGGAATTCAATTCTTGAATTATATTCTGCAAATTCTACACAAAATTTTTCAGAAATCAACCTAAATTATGGAAGTGAAATTCACACCTCTAGAAGTCCTAAAATTTTTGATTTTAAATTGTCGATAACTTCACTTCCCATACTCTATTTTGAAGGCTTTTATTTTCTTGAAATTGGATATTTTCTTATGAGGAGTTATTCCATGTATTGTATTCTTCAAATTATGCACAAAATGTTTTTTAAATTTAACTAAATTACGGTTTTTCTCCTTTTCACATCAAAAATCAGTTAAAAGAAAAGGAAAAAGAACTCCAAATTTACACTCCAAAATTATCCTCTTCATTCCCTAGAAAGAGTTGTGATGCAACTTTTAATAAAATTCAAGATAATATACCATGAAAATTTCCAAGATGAACCCATAATACCAAATATACCAGAAGAATTCACCATAAAATACACCAAGAGTATAGACAGAATAACCCTTAAGGTAGGGTAACAACATCAAATACTCCTTATGGAAGGAATAACTTCACAAACAATCCTTGCTATAAGATAATAGAACTAAACACATCTAATACAATGACACACGTGTATTTATACTTTTCCGTGAGTATTACTAAAGGTATTATTTCAAATACCTTTTATATTATATTATTTTCCTTTAATCACAAATTTGACTTGTTTCATTACTATGGTTCATGAGACTCAATATTCCCTTAGGTATCTCCCTTTGTATGTATCTAGAGAGAATATTATGGTTCATGAGATTCAATATTCCCTTAGGTATCTCCCTTTGTATACCATAATATTCTCTCTAGATACATTATGGTTTGGAGCTATATTAAACATGATACATGATTATTTATGGTTATATTAATATTAAGATGTAAAATTCAATATCTAAAATAATAGACAAAGTGAATATGAACAGTCAAAATTGAAAAAATATTATAATAAAAATGATATGCATTTTCAAGTGACAAAATACGAGTGATTTAAAATTATATAGATGAAATATCTTATTTATTTATTTAAATGGTAAGTACATAGTTTTATGATTTTGTTTGTTTCGAAAAATTACTATTTTATTGTAATGTTCACTTTGGCTATGTATTAATTTTACCATTTTTATTTTAAACGGGTATGGAAGAAATTTACACATCCCCAAGAAATGGATTTGGTGTTGTTTTAATGAAAGAAGGAAGACACATTGATTTTGAAAGTTTCCCAATCAAGGGAAAGTATTTAAACAAACCTATTTATGAGAAGGAGATGTTGGAAATACTACATGCTCTGAAGAAATGACATCCTTCATTAATCGGAAGACACTTCAAGGTAAAAACATATCATGATAGTCTTAAATACTTCTTGGAATAAATATTATCTTCAAAAGAGGATAAAAAAATGGGTCACAAAGATGTTGGGTTATGACCTTGAAATCATCTATAGAAAAGGGAAGCAAATTGTTGTTGTAGATGCACTCTCAAGATGGGATGTGGATGTTGAAGCATTGCTTTGTGCCATTTATATTATCTCACCTGATTGGATAATCGAAGAAAGGGATGAATTGAAGAATGAAGAAGAGGTTTGGACACTCATCAAAAGTGGCAGTAATATCCTAGTGCATATGATACATTTATTTGGAAAAATGATTCATTGTGGTACAAATATCACTTATATCTATGTAAGACCTCCCAACTCAAACAAAATGTTCTTTTGTAATTGCACGCCTCTCCTATAGGAGGGCACTTAGGATTGTTGAAAACTTACCACAGGGTCAAGATGGATTTTTTTTGGGATGGCCTTAAATATGACATTGAAACGTTTGTGGTAGAATTTTTGGCTTTCCAACAAAATAAACTTGATACAATTAAGAACTATGGTCTTTTACAACCATTATCCATTCCAAGTCAGCGTTGGGAGGAAGTCTCAATGTATTTTATCACAAGTTTGCCCAAGTCTGAAGGAAAGAGTGTCATTATTGTGGTAGTTGATAGAGTTACCAAGTGTGTACACTTTTGTGCACTATCTCATCCTTTCAAATCCATTATAGTCACTACTACATTTGTGGAAATAGTTCAAAAGATACATAGAAACCCAAAGATTATTGTAAGTGATAGAGATCCCATTTTCATTGGAAATTTTTGGATAGCATTATTTTATGTTCTTGCTACTGAATTAGCTCATCTTATCATCCTTAATATGATGGGAAAATTGAGATAGTAATTTTTTTTTTAGAAGGATATTTTCATTGCTTTGTGTGTGATAAACAAACACAATGGGTAAGGTGGTTACCTCTAGTAGAATGGTGGTATAACACTTCTTTCCATACTACAACAAAAATGACCCCATTTATGGTGCTTTATGGATATCATACACCATCCATAACATATTCTTTAAGAGACATTAATAAGGTTCAAGCAGTGGGACATCACATCGAGCATCAACTTCAAGTTCTCCAACTCTTAAAGGATAACCTTCTCTGGCACAAAATCAAATGAAGAAATAGGAAGATCAACATCACAGTGAAAGAAGTTTTGATGTGGGTTATTGGGTATTTTTACGGCTAAAACCATACAAAAAATTCCCTTCAATCAATCCAAGAAGGATAATAAATTATCACGCAAGTACTATGGCCCTTACAAGGTATTACAAAGGATTGGTATTATACAAATTGGAGTTGTCTGGGTCTTTGTTAGTACACCAAATTTTCCATGTTTCATGCTTAAAGAAGGTTATAGGTGACAAGCTCTGAGTTCAAAATATATTTCTAGAACTTGATGAGGAAGGAAAAACAATATTGGAACTTGAAGTAATAAAAAAATAAGAATCTGATAGCTTTGGAATTGATCAATTTCAGAGTATCTCATTAAGTGGGAGAAATTACCAGCTAAAGATTCCACATGGGAGGATGAGTATTTCATACAAAAGCATCCATAATTACTCAAGTTTTGAGGAAAACACTTTTTTGAAGGAGAGGGGCATGTTAGATCCCTATAATACTACTATAGTCTACATATTGTTATTGTTCTGCCCCATAAAAACCTATTATTGTTATTGTTGAGCTCTTACATTATTATTGTTATGTAGGCCCTAATTATATTTTGACCCTTTAGACTTCTATATATACCAAGGAGGTATTGTCATTTGAATCATCCAATAATTGTTCATTTACGTGATGTAAAAGGAGGTTTCCCCCTCGAAGAGAGTTATTTTGAAGTCATTGATGTATTTTTATTTATTTTTGATCTAGTTACATAACATTTGATACTAGGATATGACAAAAATCTTGTTTGTAAGCCAAAAAAGGCTTTGAATGGGATAAAAGAAGCTCCCCGAGCTTGGTACTATCGTCTTGACAAATATATTCAACAATAAGGATTCAAAAAAGGTTCAACAAATAACAACTTATATATTAAAGCAAGAAAAAAGAGAAACTCTTGGTAGTAATGTTTTATGTCGATGATATCATATTTGGTAGCCACGTTAACTCAATGAGCCAAGGGTTCGCATCAACCATGCAAAAAAAGTTCGAAATGTCTCTACTTGGTGAGCTAACATTTTTTCTTGGTTTACAGGTAAATCAAACTAAGCCTTGCTATTTTTCTTTCTCAAACTAAATATCTCAAAGATATCATGAGTAAATGTTGATTAGAAGATTGTAAACCTATGGTAATAAGATGTACTCTCATCCAAGATGATGAGTCTCTAAGAATTAATCAATCTAAATATAGGTAAATGAATGGAATTTTACTCTATCTTTTAGGTACTAGGCCAAATATTATGCATGCAGTAGGCATAGTTAGAGGGTTACAGACTAACACTAAAGAGACTCATCTCAAAGTTGTTAAAATTATATTCAAGTATTTGGAGGGAACTTAAGATCTTAGACTATGGTATACTAAGAAAACAAAGTTTACACTTCAAGCATATACTCATGCAGATTAGGTCGACAACATTGATGATTGAAAAAGTATCAGTGGAGGATCCTTCTTGGGACAATTCTTAGTCTCTTGGTTCAGTAAAAAGTAGAGCTCTATTGCCTTATCAACTACCGAAGAAGAATATTTTACAACTACAACCTGTTGTACAAAACTACTCTGGATGACTCAAACACTGAAATATATATAAGTCAATTGTTCACAACTAGTTCCTATTATTTGTGACAATACTAATGCTGTTAGTGTTTCTAAAAATCTATTATGAATTTAAATAATAAGCACAATCCAATAAAGTTTCCATTTTCCTAGAGAGCAATTTCTTTTATAGATTGTATCGCAATAAGAATATATTTTTTCTTCATCACCCAACAATTCAATCACGATTTATATTTGATTAATGACATTAAATAGTTGTTTATTAGGTAAGCATCTCAATACTTTTTATTGAGTCGAGAGGCTCATTCTATATGGGGATGTGTAAATTTCTTCCATACCCGTTTAAAATAAAAAT